>CABFOQ010052801.1:6292-17746 GCA_900660455.1 Gephyroberyx darwinii
GAGGTGATTCTTCACATTGACTATGCAGAAAATTGGCAGTGCAAATATGCAAAGGAGGTACAGCAAGTTCATTTTGGAGCATATCACAGACAGACAACACTGCACAATACTGTTTTGTACATCACAGATAATACACTGACAATCCGTGTTTTGTCACCCTCAATGAAACATGATGCTGCTGCCATTTGAACTCAACTTGAACCAGTTCTTCAGTTCCTGTCCATGGTAAAGGGCCTGCTGATGGTGTTGGAGCCACCATAAAGAGAACGGCAGATTCACAGGTAGCCAGAGGTACTGACATACCAATAGCGAAAGCACTCTATAGCCCTGTTTCGACGGCGAGAACTTTCCCCAGTACCGGGGAGCTTTTTACCCCCAAAAAAGTCCCTGCTCGGGGGGTAGTACTTTTCAAAAGTACCAGTACTTTGGGGTGGGCCTTGCAGCGCTGAACATTTCTGATTGCTATTACCCTATTTGCAAAACAGTAAATTACGATCAATAGCAGCACCGCTTGAATCTCCTACATGCTTACAGTGTAGCACAAACAATCTTCTTCTTCTTGTTTTACGGCGGTTGTCGCACAAATAATGATGCCTGTCCGTCGCTTTATATGTCATCATCGTTGTATAGTCTTCTGCCTAACTGCCACCTACTGGACTGGAGTGGAGGTTTTTCATACAGTCAGCGGACTAATTTGCCTAATCTTCAAGATTCCCTTCCTGGGACTAAAAGTCCTGGGTACTTTGGGTCGAAAAGGGTCATATGACACACTCCTTCCTCTCACCAAAGTCAAGCTCTTTTATGTGGAAGAAGAACAGATTTCTAGAATAAGTGCACTCCTGCCAAAAGAGCTGCCCACCATCAAAGGCACACTAAGCATTCATCAGGTAATCTGCACTACTCCAGGCACAGTCTATTCTAGAGTGCTCAATTGCTTCTGCAACAGCCATCTGCCCCTGTTTCTACCCAATGTCCACCAACATTGCACCACAGGCACAGCCTGGAAGAAATGTAGTGTCTCCTGAGCCACCAACCCCAGAAGATAAGAGCCACTCTACTTCAAACTCTGGGTGTGAAGGGACTCTGTGTCCAGTCGAGGATATCACCGACGACCTTGTCGGAAAGTGCTGTATTGTCACATATGAAAATGATCTTGGAATCAAGACGTGGATGAAGGTGAGACATGTTCATTTTCTTCTCACACTTAAATATTTAAAAACATTGCATTACATTTCTAATGCAAACATTGTATATTTCTCCCATAGTTATTTTCCATTGTAATATTCCATAATACTTGAATAATTTTCTGTAATATTACATGCCATGTCCTTTACCCATTATTTGTCTTCAGGTGCCATGGAAGTAAAAGTCATACACAACATTGGGCAAAACAAATTTTATTGGCCACGAATGGAGGACATTCGTGGCCAATGACTCAATGGAAGGACTGTCTGAAAATACAATATGAGAATTAACTATACAATTACTAGAAATGCGTACCTTGGATATGATACAATTTACATACATACAAAGTTTGTATGTATGACTCTGACTTTGAACCAATTCTGTAGAATGGCCCATATGCTATATATATAGCACCACCAAGCTCCCCCGCCTATGCTGCCATGTCATTAAAGTACACTGGGCATACTTTTCATTGATAGAATATTGTTGAAAAAATTGAGGCTGTGAGGCTTCTATTGACAAGTTATCATCATGGTCTCCAGGGCTTATGGGGAATATGGGTCATATCACTCTTGGGAATCCTATGAAAGAATTTCAGAATAGTCAACTAATGTACGGTACCCTACAATTTGATAGAAGCCCTCTCTTATAGCCAGAGTGGACAAATAGCCTGGCAATGCTACAAGTAACACTGTTGCTGCTGCCAAGGCTAGAAAGGATTGCTGGAGTAAAAGTGCCGATAATGTAAATATGTAAGTAAATAGGCTTATGACTACCCTGTCATTACAGATGGTTTTAGCCTGTTTCTGCTCAGCAGACACGTCAATTTGAGTGGTGGAAAGCGAGGAGAAAGCGTTACACTGTAGCGTTACATGCTACAGATCAATTTGAGAACATATTGGAAATTAACCTACTACCTAGCTAACATTAAACAATGGAGAGTGACTCAGGGCACTTTCACGACAGATCGGTCTTTGGAGATGGGCGCATACATTGAAGAGAGTCAGAGGTGTGACTATTATAATAAACAAGTAAATAAATAAATAAATGACAAAATTTGTTACAATTTTTGATTTATATTTATGTTATGACAAAACATCAATCATCATTTAAAACAGAAACACTGCAGTTTAAAAAAACTTCCATCATATTAACATTTATCATTTCATGAACATAATATTAATTAATTGTGTCTATGTATGCATTTGCTTCTGAGTTTATGTATGTGTTGTTGTTGTATGCTTGTAAGTATGTGTATATAAGTGAGTATGAGTATGCATGTGTGGCTTTCATGCTCTTTCTTAGACTTGTTGTAATTATATGTGGCCGACTTGAGTTCCGCCATTAAGGCGTTTTCTGCCTCTGTCTGTCACTTGGTGATGAAGGTCGATATTGCCGGTGTGCCCTTCTGTGTCTCAACGGCGCGCTCGTTCCATTGGGAGCTGATATGTTGGCTCACGTCATTTTTCCCACCGTGCCCCATATTAAAATTAACCCTACAGACTTTGCAAAAGGCACAACCAAGGCCACTATTCTGGTGACTAGCAGATATAAATGGAAGTCCAACTCTGCTCAGATTTGCAGGTGTATTTGGGTTTTTTAG
Source organism: Gephyroberyx darwinii (assembly GCA_900660455.1). Lineage (NCBI taxonomy): Eukaryota > Metazoa > Chordata > Actinopteri > Trachichthyiformes > Trachichthyidae > Gephyroberyx > Gephyroberyx darwinii. The sequence continues at coordinate 9,081 of CABFOQ010052801.1, forward strand.
GCGGAACGCCGTCCTGCCCCGAGATTTTGACAACAGCATTCAACCAGCCTGCCTGCCTGCGCAGAGAGCAGCTGCGCACACGCCCCTTGAATCGGGTTGTGGGTTGCCAGGTTGCAGTGACAGATAGGTTGAAATTGTATGTAGTGGGTGGATTGTGTGTGTAGATTGTGTTCCATAGACAATCTGGCAACTTGGGTAACGTCAGACAAACGTACAAAACTTATGGATCCGCGTATGACGATTATTCATAATAAAGTTTGAAGGCCATGCAAATTATGGGAGTTTCCCGGGAGAAACAACAAAACGGGAGGGCATCGGGAGATGGCCTTGAAATACGGGAGCAACCCAGGAAAAACAGCAATACAGCAGAGCTGAAATTTTCATTCAAAACCCACAAAGTCCACCTCATTTTCCCCCGGGCCTCTCATTTGAATGCAATGTTTTTGTTCATATCTGGTTTTGTAAATGGAATTTTTGCTATACAGTTTATTTAAGTCCACAGGATCTTCTAGGAATGGTGATGCCATTTTTCAGAGGGATTGATTGGTGAGGAGGCTGTTTTTTTATAAATTTGGATAGTCTGAGCATAACCTGGGCCCCGTTTCACGAACGTCGTTTATGATTTGAATCCAGCATTAAATCATGTTGGACAACTGTGCACACCTGCTCTCCTATAACGGGGAGATGAATTGCACACCAAAAACAGGATCACAGTCCTTATATGAACACAAGGGACACAAGGCGAGGTCACCATTTGCAAGAATGTAACCTTTATATTGCTTTTATTTTGTAGTTGTAGATTTCCAAAATAATGGAAAAGCAGGAACTCATTGAGGGATATGAAGCAGAAAACTAAATGGTAATGAGCAAATCCAACACTACCAGAGCAGCTAAATTGAGGCAGAAAAATGTCAATTCATGCCAACTCAATTCATAAATCAGGGGCCAAAAAAGAAAAGACAAAAAAAATACTGAGAATGACAATGATGAGACGTGAAAGGCTATGGGCAAATTTCTCAAAGCATTCAAGCAAATTCTGTCCTGGGCCCTGGGATTCCTGACAGCTGGACTGACCACAATAATATAATAATTTCAACAAATATTCTCCACAGATGTGCCAGAGCCATTGGGGAAAAAGTGCCTGTATTCTGTATGTAACGGCAAGAATATATCCCTTTTTCCAGAGCTTACTGCTGAAAAATGTCCACAAATTTGTCTGTGACATGGTGTAGAGATGTACTGATAAATCTGGAGTTTCACAGCACATACTACAGTGGCCCTCAAGTTCACTCCAGTCCATTAACATGAGCACTAAAGTGGACACGTCGGGTGTGTTCCGGGGTAGTCATTCACATTCTCAAATCTTCAAAGCTGCCAGTTAGAACTATGATTACATTGAAATTATTTGTGTCCTCCTTATTTGATCTGGTTAAGCTGTATCAGCATACACCAAATGGATTTTTGCAACAGAGGTGCTGGCTGTTATTAATGGATGAGTTTATCAACAAAAAGCAGCCTGTCAAGTTTACAAGTAACACTTGTTACATTTATTGCACCCTCATTTTTGTGTTACGGAAGACAAACCCTACAATGCTGACCTCCCCCACACATGCACGCACCTTCCAAATGTCGATGCTGGATCTCCTTCTGAAACACATCTGTCAGTGTGTGCCGGCAGCATGAGGTTCCTTTTGATCAAGTGGCATGTTGAGTGACACTGCAACATGAAAATGGAGAGAAAATTTAATTAGCCTTAGCTTGGTTGTCGCATATAAATTATGCTTCTAAGTGGGCGCTGCAATGAATAGTGTGATGATGGATTTAAATAGCTCCCAGGGCTGCTGGGTGAATGGGCTGGGGTGGGGATGGAGGGTACATGCACACGTTCAGAAAAAAGTGTCATCATTAACAACACAGTTTAATAAAATACATGCACTATTGCAGCTTCAAATCTTGCAAAAAGAATCCAAGTTTGACAAAAAACAAAAAACGTATGGAACAGATGAACAAAGACAAAAGGTCGACAGCAAAGAGCAAACATGATTCATTCTCATGCTTGTTATATGTGGTCTCTGAAGAGTGACACAACACCCAAAGATTAAGCCCAAATGAGGCAATTGGCTGCAGGTTAGTTAATTGGACTGAGTGACAATACAGAGATAAGCGGTCTCCGCTTCTAGTGCAGTCCCATTCAAAACAAAGGTAAGAGAACACTACATTCAAAGTGAAAAAAACAATCCACTATTTAATATGAACAAGATGTTCTACTTGGATGCTAAACATAACTAACCAGGATGTGGCATATAAAACATGGCCATAAGGGTGGGGATGGGATACAATCTCAGGTTAGGGTAAGGGGTGGGGAGAGGAATTAGGTCATACCAACAAGCTACTATTGCAATGTTGGAACAATAGTATTAATGATTACTGAATTTATATACCACATTTCTAAGACATTTTACAAAATAATTCACACTTTAAGAAGAACTTGCACATCCAGTCATGTTAATGCAGGTGCGTAGGAATATAAAGAGGATGAAGAAATTCCTGCACACGGCTCTTGCACACATTCTTTTATTAACATTTTGGTCCACATGGACCTTCATCAATATATGGAAATTTTGAAAATGGCAATAATAATAATAATAATAAGGCTATAAATAGTTGAAGTGCCTCCCTTGCCCTGCGCTCAACTGAGAGCACTGATTTCATTTTGGAATGTGTCCCATACATAATATATACAAATTGGACAAATAAACAGTCTAAAGTGGCCCATAAATACAAACATGAAATAGAAAAATGTCAATTCAATAATCAATTACTATCTAAAAACACTATCTAAAAATCATGAATTTCTTTATCAACACCATCTGGAATCACTAAATACAAAAAATACAAACACAGACATGTATATATACATGTATATATACATATATATGGGTCTGGATTATAACCAATGGATTATTATATTATAGTATTACATGCCATGGGATCTCATCATTTAACCTTAGGTGATAGTCTGTAAACCTGGTAAACCTCATCTCTATACCACAGAGATACCATTTTTAAAGTCATTAAAATTAAACACCACTGGGTAATCTCTAGTATTCCTCCTAATTGAACTTGATGTTCACGAATTCTGTTTCAGGGCTCTTGATATTTTCCCAACATAGATTGAACCATTTGATCATATCAATAACAAAAGTGGAACAGGTGATATTACATTGAGAAACATCCAACATGAAACTATTGGGTGGGTTCATCAATCTGTCTTCTTCAAGAAATGAGTGATTGTAGATAGCTGGTGACATAGAGGCTTTCCACATCAAATGTTACAAGTAGACCCTCATCACCGATTTTGCTCAGGTCAGATTTCTTTAAAAAGTCCACTCAGTCTTTTCTATATGAGTGTAAAGTCTTTACATCTTCCTGAATGAAAAAAATCAGCATATTTGGCCAGGGGTTGCAATAATGACTTAATCCCCACTACTGGCCAACCTGGGTAGTTATTTTGATTTTTGGCAATGAATAAATAACAGGGCAAACAGGATGTAAACATCTTAAAAACTCAAATTCTGATTTGCTCATCAGTTTTCCAGAGAATATTAAAAGATACATGCTAATCTCCCTTTGAAACGTTTAAATTGGATAACCAAGTTTTCTATGCGCATCTCAATATCTCTTCTTTATAAATCTCAAGTCACTGAATAACAATTGCAGCCCCTTTGTCCATAGTACAATGGAAGCGTCTTTTATAAGGTCTAATGCAGGGGTCTCAAACCTTTTATTATCGGAGAGCGACTTTGAAAAAAATGAAAGCAGCCGAGAGCTACTCATGTCTTATATTACTTACATTTATTCACAAAACATATCAAAACCTTAAATCCATACCAGCTGAATTAAGCTACTTTTTGTATATACACATGTATTAAATGTCAATATCCAAAGCTCACATTTTGGATCAAAAACATTAAATTCACATCAATAGCATGTCAAATGTATATTCTATATCCATGTTTAAAATTCCAACGTGTCAAGCTCACATAAAATATCAAAACATCTTAAATTCACATCAATGTCATCGAAAATGTTCCTATTTTTTTACTTTGTCGTTAGTTTGGTGAGTACAGATTGCTGTCTTTTTAGTGTTTCTTTCAGCTCGTTCACCTTTTCAGTACAAAGGTGCCATGGACTTGAGTGAAGTGGCGCTCAACGTTGCATCCTTTTACCAACTGAAACGCTGGTACGGCAGATGAGGCACACACTTGTCGTTCACATTAGTGGAAAAAAAAACTCGGTTTCCCATTCCTCATAGAAATAGTATGTTTACTGCCTTTTCTTGGCCTGACCACTTTCTTTTTTCATCATGAATGTGTCTATTTTATAAGCTAAACTGGCTTGCTAACACCACCAAATTCCATGCTTTAGCTCGGCAGCTACCTCAGTAGCTAGCCTACAGTGTAAACTGACGTGACGACGTGATTGACAAACTTGACAGTAGCGTAACTTGTGACTGACAGCTGATATGGCAAATAATCATTTTGTGTTGGAGGGGGTGGGACATCTGGGTATTTGATTGGATTGAAATGGGAAGGGTGCATTTATTTGATGTCAGATTTTTTTGTACATAATCTTTGAACCTTTTGGCGAGCTACTCAAAAACAGGCAGAGACCTACCGGTAGCTTGCAAGCGACATGTAAACTCAAAGAAAAACACTTGTTCTCAGTTCCAAAATAACTTTACTGCCTTCACCTCAATACAAGTAAAACAACAACAGGGAAATAAATTAACTGAACTTAACAATCTCACTCTTATTAAAAAACGAATTACTTTTAATGACTTTAGCTTTGAAACAATATTATGCCCTTTTATAACGAACACTATGAAGAACATATTTTTAGACTTATAAACAGTTTTCACTTAAAACCTTTTTTTGGACTTGAAACATAAACAGTTCAGTTCTCAGTCAAGCTTCCACACTCCTTCACTGAGTGCCTTAAGAAGCATTAAAGCTGATGCTCCCTTTTTTGTAAGACAGTCGACTAATTGTTCTTTTATGGCTGACCACAAGACGCCCTGGACTTTCTGGGTTGGATGAGTTCCTTAATGCTACTGTGACAAGGTGGGCTGAAGGTATGTACTTGGTACTTGTCACTGCATGTCTCCACTATAGCACATTGTTAGACACACATATCATTCTGCTTGTTTTGTTTATTTACTCCGTTAAGTTAACTATTCATTGCTACACTGTAACTTGCTACACTTACTATCCCAGGTTTGTTTGTGTTTAGCATTACTATCAGTTACATCTTCCATCAGCATTTCTGTTTAACTTAGGGCAAAATAAGACAGCAAACATACCGATTTAGTTTCCTTTATTGTTTTCACAAGTTACATTTATACAAATCTATTGTTCTATCTATTGTTACACATCAACCAGTACACTCACCAGGTGTGGGAACACTGTGGGGGACGAGGCCGCTGATAGTTCCTCTTTATATTGGTTGGATGATGTCATCAATGACATCATCATCATCAGTGGCGGTGTGAGAGGACGCTGGCGTGTTTGTTGCCACTTCTCCGTCCGCAACTTCTTTGATCTGTCTGAGTTTTGTTTAAGTTTTTTGTGAGCTTCTTAATCCTTGTTACAACTACTGATTTATTTGCAAGTAGTCCAGTTCTAATGAACGTTGAGGGATCTTCACCTGTGGTGTTCAGTATACTCACCTGTTTCACTGACCTCCCCCCTGTTGCCAGCTAGCTTGGCAGCTACCTGTTGCGTCACTGCCATCTCCAGTGAACTGTGGACTGCTTTGCTCCTTTCACTTCATATTGGAATATTCCCTGTCTCTTCGCCCACATCCGTCTCTCCTCCACCTCTGGATGTCTCGTCTCCGGCCACTGACGGCTGGTGTTAACTGGTGTTCCCTCTCTCTCATGGCATTAATACAATACTCCGTGTTAGAACTCCAGAACCTAAATCAGAATCTTCAACCACAATCCTCCCAGGCTGTCTTGATGCCATAAAATCGCATAGACTTCTGCGTCGACCTTGTTATGTCCACAGAGGATCCTGATGTGAGTTACTACAGTTACTACGCCCCCTGGATGCCTCCCCCGTGTCAGGTGCCCCTGACCTGTGCTCCAAGTTTCTGAATTTCTTTCAGACCAAAGCTCCATCTACGAGCAACTTCAGGCACCCTGCCCCCCTTCTTCACCCAGACACTGGTCTCCGTACCTGCCCGACTACCTGAGTGTTGCTTCCTCTCCTTCTCCCCTGTTGACACTGCATGCGTCACCGAGTTAGCCACAAAATCCAAGGCTTCCACCTGCGCCCTGGACCCCATGCCCACAGCCTTGGTCAAGGCATGTCTACCTGCCTTGTGTCCTCTCATAACGAACATTATAAACGTCTGGCACTGTCCCCTCCAGTGTTAAAACGGCCTCAGTTACCCCTATTCTGAAAAAGGGCGGTCTGGAACCAGATGAACCTAACAACTACCGGCCGATCTCCAACCTTCCTCTTTGAAACCCTTCAATCTGGTTTTAGAGCCCACCATAGCACAGAGACCGCCCTCATCAAGATCACCAATGACCTCCTCACTGCTGCTGACTGGGCCTCACTGGTACTGCTCTCTCTTGGTTCCGGTCATATCTCTTGGACAGGAAACAGTTTGTCACCATCGGCAGCTCCAGATCCCCCCCGGCCCCAGTCAATCAGGGCATGCCCCAAGGCTCTGTGCTCAGACCACTTCTATTCACCATCTACATGCTCCCCCTTGGCCAGATCAACCACTGGCACGGCCTGGATTTCCACTGCTACGCCGACATCACCCAGCTCTACCTCAGCACCAAACCCTCCACCCAGCTCCCTCCCCAGTCCCTTTTCAACTGCCTGCATGATTTAAAAGTCTGGATGTCATCCAACCTCCTGAAACTCAACACTAATAAAACTGAGCTCATAGTTGTGGCCTCCAAGGCACTGCTCCGGAAGGTTTGGGGATCTTGTCCTGACCATTGATGGCTGCTCCATCTGCCCCTCCTCAGAAGTCCACAACCTGGGTGTTGTTTTCAATTTGAGGCACACATCAAATCTGTCACAAAATCTGCCTGCTATCACCTCAAGAACATCTCCAGACTCCGGCCTTCACTCACAGACTCTGTGGCAGAGACCCTCATTCATACCTTCATCACCTCGCCTCCTGGCAGCACATCACCCCAACCCTCATCCATCTCCACTGGCTCCCAGTCAAGTTCCGCATCACCTTTAAAATCCTACTCCTCACCTACAAGTCCCTTCACGCCCTTGCTCCCCAGTACCTATCGGACCTTCTCTCTACTTACACCCTTTCCCGAAATCTCCGTTCCTCCAACACAGGACTGCTCACCACGCCCCACACCAGGTTGCGGACTCTCAGGGACAGAGCCTTCAGAGTGACTGCCCCTACCCTCTGGAACTCACTCCCTGTGGAAATCTGCAATGCTGTGTCCATTGAAGATTCCATTGATTCTTCCGTACACTTTTTTAAACATGCGGCTTGAACCGCTTATGCTATCGACACCATTCAAACTTTAAAATGTTCAGCTTATTCTCGAATAGCGTGCTATTACTTTTCTAAGCATTGCGACTTATACTTTTTCTGCAATTTCAGGTTTTTCGCAATTTCTTTCCCCATTGAAATGCATTGCGGAATGTTCAGATTTAGAGTGGTGGCAGTTAGAAATTTGAAAATCTCCAGCCATTTTGTAAATTGCCGCTGCTCCTACAGCTTTGGCAGTACATAGACATATTATGCAGCAAAATGTTCAGCTTTTTATGCTCTCACATGTGAACATCTAAGCCCTATGAGTTATAGTTTTTGAGATATTCAGGTTTGTTTGAAACTCATGCTCCACATACACACACATTATAGAATGTTCAGGTCTCCACTCTAGCAGCAGCTGGAAATTTCAACTTCTTATGTTTTTTTTTTAACTTGTCGCTACTCCTACAGTTTTAAAGCTACATGGACATATTATATATCGAAATGTTCAGCTTTTTATGCTTTTCATCATTCATATTCAAATATCTAAGTGATCCCATTGATTTCAATGACAGCAGCATAGGGGGGAGAACAATCAGCTGCAGCTGGACCAATAGACACAGACACAGAGGAGCCACAGATACACACGCAGCTCTCTATCTCTTCCTGACCCTCTGGCACTGCTGATAGTACTGATGCTACTACTACTGCTGCTACTAGTGCTTCTGCTACTGCTTCAGCTACTACTACTTCTAGTAATACTTCTACTCCTTCTGCTACTAGTACTACTATTTCAGCTACTACTTCTTCTGCTAATACTTGTACTACTACTTCTGCTAGTAGTACTACTACTTCTGCTTGTGCTTTAAACTGCTGCTACTACTACTAGTCCTTTTTTTTGCCTTCTTTTCTAATATTACTTCTTTTCTACTTCTGCCATTCCTGCTTCTACTGCTGCTATTACTTCTGCTACTACTTTTACTTCTGCTACTTCTACTACTACTACTACTACTACTACTACTACTACTACTTTTCCCACTACTACTTCTGATAATACTTCTACTACTAACGTACTGGTGTGCTTTGGGTTAAAGAATAGGAATGGGCAAGAATAAGGGAATACTATTGACCAATAGAGAGAG
>CABFOQ010052803.1:4094-14679 GCA_900660455.1 Gephyroberyx darwinii
AATAGAATAGAATAGAATAGAATAGTACTGTGAGTTACAACTACATTTCTTTTTCATGGTGAAAACCATTAAAAACGATTGTCTATATGTCTTTTATGGAGTGCCCACTGACAGCTTGCTGACTTGATTGACACACTTGGTTGATGTAATGCTTACAGATTCCCGTCTTTGGAATTACTTGAAGGAAAAAAAACAGAGATTGGCCTGTTGGTCAACTTACCCGAACATAGACACCAAAATCATCCTTGGGTCTCCGGTACATCATTCGCTCCGGTGGCCCATGCTAACTCTTTAGCATACACAATGTTGAGTAATATTAGGCGATTAGCATTGTATTAAAAGTGAGAAAATCAGAATTTGTAGCAGCTCTAATGGTAAGTAAGTCTGGCACTTTAGTGTAGGAGATTAGTAAAATTTATATAATAAATGTTTTATTTTTTTAAAATTAAATTTTCATTTAATTTATCATTTTTTTATAGCGATATAAAAATCATGTGGTGAATGTAGTGGGTGAGAAACTTTATACAGCTAAAAATCACTGCACAGTGGAAGAATACGCGGTTGCTGATATGAAATAGTTCCAAAAATAAAGCTGGCTGCATCATCTATATTGATGTATTAATATTTCATTTTTAAAATCTCATGACTGAATGAATGAATGAATCTATGAGGCCATCTAGAGGCCGACACATGGATGATTTGGTGTCTCATCACTTAACAGGTAAGTGATACCAACTTTACTACTACTGCATTGCATTACTGCACATCTTTCAGTGCTGTAATGATGAAGGCAGAAATAAGGAGGGTGGAAACACACACATACTTTAAAAAACGAGTATCACACTCATTAAGTGTTAATCTCATCCATGCCTTTTTAATGTTTTCTATTTATTTCTGCATGTCTTATTTACAGCCTCTGAAGGATGTAGGCTTTTTCTATTCGGCCAGCCGCAACATTGGTTGAGCCTTTCTCTGGAGCTGGTTGATTGGTTGGTGTCAGAAAATACAAGCGTCTGATTGGCTCTACAGCATCTCTCTCTGGTGTGATTCTCTGACCTGACTACTGGGGAGTGAATGTGTGTGCACATATTCTGTGTGTGAGTGCGTGCACATGTACAGGGTTGAATTTGTTTGTGTGTGTGTGTGTGTGTGTGTGTGTGTGTGTGCGTGATGATGTGCTTCATGAGGAGCCAAGCTGCTGCCACACACTGGTCAGTGTCAGCTACTGTTGGAAGCTGCTGCTTTGAACTGCCTACTGTACTTTATTTGGATTAATTTATATTGCATTCAGGCAATGTTCATCAGAAGAGTACATGCGTTTACATTTTTTATATTGTATGTTAGGCATTTAGCTGATGCTTTTGTCCAGAGGAACTTGAAATGAGTGCAACAGGAGAGTAAGCGTCAATTCCTACATCACTAAAATTACAAGCAATCCATGCTGCAAGTGCCAAATGCAAAGGTCAGAGCCACAGTGCCTTGACCATACATGCTGGGAAAGCCAAAACTTCCGGCAAAAAGTCGCTTTGTAGTTCCACTTGTCAGCATTGAGGCTAGGCCTAGTGCTTTTCAATGGAAACATGAATCAGCATCCTGTTGTAGTGAGACCGGTGTAGCATTTGGCTCAAAACAAAGTTGGGTAGGAGCACTTGGAGGACTAGAGCTTCCTGACTACTAACTGGATGCCCAGATGTGCTGCCATGCTAAGTCTCTGTATTCCTGTGACCACAAAGTGGACCTTATTCCCACGGTAGCCATCTGGAATTTATGTCACACTTGGAGTGGGAAACTACCTGGAAGAGCAAAGTACAGCCTAGCTAACGTCATATCCCACTGTTGTGTACCAGGATTCACGTATAAATGTTGGGAATCGGTCAAAAATGTATCATTTCACATTTCTACAGCCAGAATCCAGCCTAGGTAGCTAGCTAGCCGCTAACTAGCTAGTAAACTAGCTAACTTTGCTAAAATTCAAGCAGTTGTTGTAGTTGTTGTTCCCAAGATTGCTAGCTAATTTGATAACTGTCAGGTCTTTCTGAAGCCCTCACTTAAGTGTTGAAGTAATGTTAGTTTTACATTTAGCTCTCGGGCCAGTCTTCCAGCTAATGTTTCCTATCACAAGCATGATGTAAGTTCAAAATGGCCGCCGAGGGAATAAAGTCAATTTGTGCGTTGACATGCTGGTGAGAAGGTCCAACATCCAGGTCTTCCAAGTTGACTGCTAAACAAATGTTATGATGGTTATTGTGGCTAACTGCCAACATGTAGTAAAGGTATATAATTGTTTTCTGACACAACACTTGATTTTTCCACCATGCTGAGAAGGTGAAAGGTGGTCATTGCGTCATAACCTGGAAACTCAGGTAGTACAATTTTCAGACGTTCCGACTTCCATCGTCTTTCCATCATCTGACTTTGAATGGCATTCATGTGTTCATTCAAATTTCCAACAACTAAATGTGTTTTTCCGATCTATCCGATAGCGCATTGAATTCAGGGAATGATCAGCTTTGCGGGTTGGGGGGATACAGCGAGGGTGAGCTCAAAAGAGGAAAGGATAGAAATAATAGTACTGAGCTTTGCTGTGGGGAACTAACAGGTGCATGTTGAACTTTACTTTTATGCCCTTCTCACTTTTGCAAATGATGCAGACATGAATAAATCATTCAACTGTGTGTGTGTGTGTGTGTATTGACGTGTTTGTGTCAGCGTTTTATACCATAGCGACACATTTGCTGTCCACTGAGATTAACTGTCAAAATGCGACAGCTTGGAAAGAGTCGCACCAACACATGCCAGCTGTTTGATCAGATTCTACCTGTCTCTGTACAAACGCAATGTTACGCTGTCTGCACCAGATGGTGATTTGTTACAGGAATTACATCGGTGGCTTTAAAATGCTTGTCACTGCAGGATTTCATGGGTGTGAAGGTACAGAACCTAATTGGAGTGATGAGACAGATGCACAAAGTAACATGAGACTCTTTCACACTTTCCGTCTCTGTTTTTCTCGCACATACATTTTCAACAACCGTGCATCAAACGTATCAGGATTTCAATGAAAGGATGGGAAAAGCTTACATTTCGAACATTTCCTTGCATTAGATCACTCATGGATTAAAGTTAACCTGGGAAGATGTAATCTTACCAACACATTCAGATTTACACTACTATATGTGTAACCTATAGGGTTAGTGCTTCATTTTGAGACCTATTTTTGATATGGCACATTATGCTCCAAGCCAAGATGATCAGTCACTCCTCGCAGCATAAGAAGAGACAGAATAGGAACGATGAAGGCTGATCCATACATCTCTGTCTCTGGTGCAGATTTTCTATCCCTCCAGCCCCGACTCAGACCCAACTCCATTCTCCACTGAAGGACTGGTTGTTAAAGTGCTTTACAGAGCATCACGATCATCAATTTATGTCAATGTTTTATTGAGCTTGGATCTTGAAGAAAAACTAAATTAATGAAAAGCAACACTTATATTGTAAAATCCCAGCCACACTCACCCGTATCTAAACGAACAGCTGCAGGTGCCAACAAGTAGAAATCAGTCACATTAGGGACTGTACTGAAACCAATACTGCAGAAAGATTGCTTGTTCCAGTTCGTTTAGCCTTCCTTTCCCAACCATGAAATGAAAGTGTTTAGTTGTGTTTGGCAGTCTATTGATGACTGTGGTTCAGTAGGCTCATGTGATAAATGGCATCCTGGAAGCTGTGGTTTGCAGTGCTGGAACGCTTTAATAGCAGAATCTAGACCGGTAAAGCATGGGGAAAACGTTGTTGTTCCTAATAGCCAATATCTTTCCTATTGTAGTCTTGAAACAAAGTGTCCTACAATGAAGTGGAAAGTTGAACAAATAAGTTCAGTTATTAAGTTCTGTTACTTTTTTATGTTTTTATGGAGGGTGCAAGCAGGAAAAGTGTGGCTGAGCGATCGCCCCTACGGCCCCACCGGGACCAATGAGCCAGCGCACACTAAATCGACCAATGAAGCAGCTTTGCATCAGGCTACCTAGGGCACAGCTTGACTTACTAATATATCTTTTAAATAAATAAATAAATGGTTTGCAGGTTGTGGGCGAGAGAGAAAGACAGACAGAGAACGAGATCTTTATGTATGAAATACTTTCTGTCCACTTTGCAGTTCTTCTGTTCAGTTTACAGCTGTCATCACTCTCCAGCCGCTAGAGATTTTTCTCTTCCCACGTCCTCGCAGCTCAGTGAGAAGTCCCGGACCTTAAATTGCTGGTTTCTTGTGGGGCTGTCAGAGTCTGTCAGAGCAGGAACCTGCCACCCAGAAGATCTGATGCTTGATGTAGTTCATATATATCTAATCTCTTCTCCTCGGTCAGACCCAAAATGTATTTTTTTGGTTTGTTTTATGAGTTATTGAAACCGACATGGCCAAAAAGATTGGGCCATTTTGTTTTATGAGTTATTGAAACCGACATGGCCAAAAAGATCGGGCGCCTTCAGCTGGCTGTCAGGGAGCAGCCTTGTACCAATCAAAGCTCTAGCCGGTTGAAGAGTCTTTAACCTGACAGCTGAGATTGACTGAGTCTCAAGAGACGAGATACAGCCAGGACCATGATGGGTTTCTCTCTCAGGGTGGCTTCATGGGGTGTCTGTGCTCTCGAAAGCCTGATTCACACTGGTACATTCTGGAAACCAACACGGATCCCCAGTTGCCACTGCACTGTGACGAGCAGGTACTTCACTGTGCTCTCCACTCTCCTACCTTTCCTCTTCCACCTGGCTGACTGATGGGGTTAAGAGAGTGCAAGTCTCCAGCCCCATGATGCTGGCTGTCTTCTAGCAGGTCCTCAGAACTACTCAGGAAGGGCAGTAGGCATGGTTACAAGGTAACCCAGTGGTTAGAGACAGTATCCCATAACCAAAAGGTTTTGATCATCAAATTAGTCTGGCCATCAACAACCATGTGTCCAGTCAAAGCGTCCCTGAGCGAGACCCCTACATGCACACGTATTATAGTTCGCTCTGGATGGAAGCATCAGATAAATGCCTAAATTGTGAAATGCAAAAACAGGAAACAACAGCCCCCTGTGTGTCGAAGAGGAGTCATTGACCAGACCGCTCAGCACTGAGTCTCTAGCACTGAATCAGCACACAGTCAGCAATGCAGGAGTTGTCACTGGAACATTCAGCAGCAATATATTAATACTTGTGTCATCGGTGACCTCCCCTCTGCTCTTCCTCATCCACTTAATTTGACAGGGAACAAGTGTCAATGCCATACAACGCCACAAAGCTATGACTTTACTACAACTATGAGCATTGGAGAATTGTTCACTTATAGAAATCAATACATTTATACAAATCAAGATATTACAAAATGCTAAAGAGAAAATAAAATTGGATTATAAAATGCCAATAGGCTTAATCCATGTACTCTGCTTAATACTGAGGGTACAGTATTAAGTCCTCTACAGAGAAGCAGTGTTTCCATATAAGAGATGCATCCTGTTCAAGAGACCCAATATACGATATGGATGCCAGGTTTCAATACCATGTTGAATTCACAAATCCCTTTAGTGACCACCCCATGATCACACTTATGTAACTGTCATTTTCCATAATCTCAAATGTCAACAGAAGAAATTGAGTAAAAATTACCTAATTAGCTCACCTCATGAAATACCACTGCTATAGTTTGCAGTGTTTTTACTAATATTTTTGGTATTTACAGAGAAGGTAAGGTAAGGAAAGGACAACAGTTCAAAGCCCTGGATCCTAAAGAGACAGTCAACTAAGGAGTGTTGAAACCGCTAGTGGTAGTGTGGAAGTAAATTAGCGCAGAGTGCTAGAATTGATCATTTATTAGTCATTATTTTGTGTCAGCTTATATTGATACTATGTTGTAACCTGTGACAGACATGTAACATGTGTGCAGCAAACGTGTACCTAAGTATAGTAGAACCAGCTAGTGAGGCCTTTAGAGGAAGTCAGAAATGTGGCCTTGACCAGTGCACTGCTGTATGAAGATATCTATAGGAGGATCCATAAGGTCTTAGCATGGAGAACCAATCATTTCCATGACAATGTATACATTTGTCTTTATGGGCGGTTTGGGTCTGCTACTGTTATTATACAGCATCCTGTACATACGTAGGTATAAAGCACAAGGCTAGCTGATTGGTTGTATCTGGTACATTAACATTGGCCATGCTAGTGCAGATACAGTCCATGCATGGTTTAAGCAGACACATTTACTCTGCATCAGTCAGTATGCACCATGATGCACAGAGAACAACACTGAATACAACTTCAGTATCTCAGTAGTTTTGCTAAAAGGCTTCTGGATTAACAAGGCCATGTAGTCTACAGCTCCCGCTCAAGTGCATCGGTTTCCTCTTGGAAGAAGCTTTTGTGGCGGAGCCGCTCCGTACCGTTCACTCTTCCATCACCAAATTGTCAGAGCAGCAGGGTGCAGCTGGTGTGCCATGCGCCTCTGGCCACAAAATTACCAGAAATCATCCATGCCCTGTGCACCATGTGCCACTGATTCACAAAAATAGAGCCCTCTATTCTCTAAAATATTAATAGCGAAACTTAAAAATCCATAGTAAGGGGGTCTCATTTTTCCACAGGCCCTTAGTAAGCCCTAGCCAACGCCAGGCCAGACGAGGCTGGGACAGGGCTGATCTGGGTCACACAGGGGCCAAGTCAGAAAAAGTGGCTTAAGGAGCCTTTTAAATGATTCCACCAAACACCAAACACTGACCGCCTAGTGAACCCACAGATCCGATCATTAGCTACACTGCTCTCACCCTCACCCAGCACACACACACACACAACAGATGCAAACAAGTGTGAGAGCGCAGCCACACAAACATACATATTCATAAGAGCATGTGCAAGCAGACACACACACACACACACATGCACAGTACAAACACACACAGATTCACACAGAGAAACAAACACAGGGTTAGGAGTACAGGGTTTAGTTGGAGGGCAGGGCTTAAGGGGCCATGACCAGCGTGTTGTCTCTATAGACCCCCTAAAGACCCTGCAGGTTATTGTCAGTTGTTTCACCTTGACACGAGGCTCGGATCAGGGCACAATCATTTATGATAGGATGGGAGGGCGGAGAAACATTCACGTGCACTGATCACGTTCAACTCACCCCACTTCTCGTTTTCTGCCTGAGAATCACCCGTTTACTGATTTTACTCACAAAGTTCAGTTCACTCTTCAATCAAATTCCATTCACTCCAAAAAATCATTTCAATTCAGCCCCGACTGAATTCCCATTAACTCACTGTTCAATGTTAACATGACCACAACCTGCAAATGTACTCCTTATGCCAGCTCCAATGTAAAGATAGCTCTCGGTGCTCTAGAGCAATCAGCTCTGTATTGGAAACCCGTCTTATCCCACACAGGCTACAGGTAAGCCCTGTAGGAGATTTGGCCTGTTAAGGGACTTAGTTGCTTAAAGCCACTTAGGGCCCTCGGATGCAGGATTGCCAACAGGCTGGTTACCTGGATTACGAGCTGGTGTAAGGGTTAGGGTTAGTGGGGGAGGTTAAGAGGGGAAGAGCCCACTTAACCCCGTCAGTTGGATGTTTTGGTCGGGCCGTAAAGTGTTGCCGTAACAGTGAGATGATGAAGTGCCCCATTAACCAGACGCTTTGGGGAAGCTATAACCTAAACCCCTCACGGTAACATGAGGAAGTGTCCTCTTAACGCTTTACGGTGGGTGTTACTGGGCAGCCGAACTTACAACCCTACTGGGAAGATAAGAAAATGAACCCTGAGAGGACTAAGAGCAAAAGCTGCGTAATATGGAGACCATAACTTAAACCCTAACTAGCCATGCTCATCTTCTATCCTTGACCCATACCCATTCAAATATTAAGGATAGTCACAAGAAACCCAATAAAAAACAGCACTGGTTTATTAGATCTCCTATGATGTCTGCTATGCTTTGCAAATATCAGAACACTGTAAAACTGTAATAGAAAGTTTGGTTTGGGAGCCACAGAGTGTAGAGGAGGTCAAACGTCCCCCAGTGATGGCGGTGGAGGAGTCTGAATCATTGCATTGTCTTGATTGGCCTCAATGAAATCACAGTCTCTAATACTGTTGGGGAAATGTTGGGAAATCGATCAGAGGAGGGAAAAACATTTTTAGGACTTCAAATCTCAAGTTGTAACACCTCAGTTTAACAGCCCTTATGCTTGTTCTTATCTTAAATTACCACGAGGTGAAAAATGTCTTCTCCTTAATCAATACATGATGTGTCTATATGTCTGGATTAGGCACCAAACACCACTTTACCAGCTGACAGTAACTTCTGTTGAGCCCGGTGCTAACATTCAAGACTGTCCAGAGTCTTTTCTTAGGTAGTGCTGAAGGAGACGGTTCCTGTACGTCTGTCCACACCAGTGCCTGATCAGAAACGTATCACTGGTGCTCAGTCGGCTGAATCCTGTGACCCAGATTGTTGAACCTGCTATCCACCTCTCTCTCTCTCTCCCTCTCTCTCTCTCTCTCCCTCTCTCTCTCTAATGACAGCAGTGTGATAGTTAACTGGTGCTGGAGTGGAGCTGCGCTGGTGTGGCAGGCGCTGATTTGGCAGCAGTCACAGCTGAAAGGCTTTTATCCTGCATGGTAGAAAGCACAGAGATGGACACGCACAGGGACCCCTGTGGGACAGACGGACACGGATGTACACACACACACACACACAGTAGTGGCAGTCAAAAGAGGAGTCTACTCAAGTGTTTGTTGGGTATGAGGAAGCAGAGAAAAAGAGAAAAAGAGAGAGAGGAAGTTAAAGAGAGAGACACTGACACAGAAAGAAAGAAAGAAAGAAAGAAAGACCCCAGAATGGTCTTATGTTGCTAGGAGATAAACTGCTGGTCTGTATTTCTTCTTCCCCCAGAGGGCTTTGCAGCAGTTTACGGGTCTATCGGTGAGTGTACAGATCAATGGAGCTCTTCAGACCAGCGCTCTACTGTATGATACATCATCAGGTCAGAGTACTGCACAGAGTACAGCAAACGTGTACCTAAGTATAGTAGAACCAGCTAGTGAGGCCTTTCGAGGAAGTCAGAAATGTGAGCCTGACCAGTCCACTGCTGTATGAAGATATCTATAGGACGAGCCATAAGGTCTTAGCATGGAGAACCAATCATGAGAGACTTCTCTCTTTACAAAGAAACTATAAATATTGTAGTGAGTTAACTTTCAGAGAGAGAGCATAGGGAGACTTTGACTTTCTGTAGGACCTGTGTCTTTCTCTCTCTCCAATATACTGTATACAATATATTTGTGTGTTTCAACCATCAATGTTTTGTGTGTTAAGAGTTCTGAGTCTTTACAGGCAAATTTCCACGACAACAGGCATACAATTTATGGGAAATATTGTTTCATTGAAACATGATGGGTATCCTTACCGAGTTCCCTTCTCCCTGAACAGGCAGGGTAGGCCCAGAGGAGCTGCCACACTGTAAGCCCAGAGGGAATTTCATTTGTACCGGTTTCAATGGGGGGAAAGCTATAAGCACAGGGCTAGCTGATGTTATCCCGTTGATTCCCTTCATGGTTTTCTTGTTGCTGTTTTGTTTGTTTTTATTTCATTTATTAAATTTGGAGACAGACTGTTACGCAACAGGTTCTACATAGAGGGCAAAGGCTAGCGAGGGGCAAAACAGCATAGCATTTATTGAGTTGTTATTGAGTTCATCCTTATCTGTTATTATCAGTTGTTAGTCTGGGGGTCTGATTTTGACCCCTGAGCAGACACGCCAAACACTTTTACATAGCGCCAGAAAATGTTTTTTTAGGCTTGTGAGATAGGAGAATGTACTTAGGAACAAATGAAATGGTGCAAGCAGCTGAAGAGAACTTTTTACAGAACAACTAAGAACCCGGGTACAGGAGGGTAGCATATAGGAGGGTAGGACACAAGAGGGTAGGATATAGGAGAGTAGGGCACAAGAGGGTAGGATACAGGATGGTAGGATCCTGGTAGGAAGGGTACAGGAGGGTAGGATAAAGGAGGGAAGGGTACAGGAGGGTAGGATACAGAATGAAGCACACCACAATAAGCATGGATGAGAAAGAGAGAGGCAGGAAGGCGAGGGAACTAAATAAAGAAACTAAATACCTACTGTTTGGTAAAATGTGACACAATATTGCTGGCATGAAAGACAAATGAAACGCTGTTGAATATTGTCATTCTGAACATTTTAGAAAAGTTATTTTCCAAGAAAATGCCAACCTTTTTTTAAAGAATGAATCAGAAAATCAGGAAGTTATTTCTGTTCGAATCCCTTCCAAAACACATACAGACATAGACAGACAGACAGACAGACAGACAGACACACACACACACACACACACACACACACACACACACACACACCGCAGGGCTTGCGCAGGGTAGCTACGGGGCCTATCTAGTACAGTGTTTCTCCCTCACTGGTTTGACTATGGCACTTATCTGCCTACTGCAGAGAGAAGAGAGGAGATAGCAGACAGATGAGCTCCACCGGCAGTGTGTGTGTGTGTGTGTGTGCATTCGCCATTCACCATACTGTGC
>CABFOQ010052808.1:0-36290 GCA_900660455.1 Gephyroberyx darwinii
TGGCCCCACAGTGGTGGAATGACCTCCCTACTGATGTCAGGACAGCAGAGTCGCTGCCCATCTTCCGCCGCAGGCTGAAAACCCACCTCTTCAGGAAACACTATCCTGACCCTTCCTCTTAGCACTAGGCTATTTGTCTTCACCTATTCGCCTGTGCTCTTGTTTATTCGCGCTTGTTTATCTGACTTACTTATCTTGTCTTCGCTCTTGTTTATTAGATTTACTTATTTTGTCCTAGCTCTTGTTTATTTGATTTACTTATTTGTCTCACTTGTTTACTTAAAAGTAGGTAGCTAATGTTACTGCACTTTTACCTTAGCACTGGTTATGCTCTTAAATGCTTGTTTAGTAAGGAAATGCACTGATGATTTCTGGTGACTAGTAGTTCTCTTACCGACCTATGTTGAATGCACTTATTGTACGTCGCTTTGGATAAAAGCGTCTGCTAAATGACTGTAATGTAATGTAATGTAATGTAATTTTTGATTTGTTTCAGGTGGCTGAAACTTCTCTCAGCCTTGACACTGTTTATAAGAATGGCCTTGTAAATCCGATATAGCGTGCACAGGTTCATTGGCGACTAGGAACGGGAAGATTTGGTCAGTGTTCCATGGAGAAATTCTTGAACATGGAATGGAAAGTGAGGAGCTCATCTTCGACATAAACACGTGCAAGGTCATTCATCTGCTCAGGGGCATCAAGGTGGTTAAAATGTTTCGCATTCAGTACTCTGAATATTTTTGCCATTACTAACCCTAACCCTAACCCAAATCTGAAAACCGATGCTCAAATTGGACAACAAACGCATCAAGTATATAAAAATATACCTCTGAAGCGGTCATCTGCACACTTTTCTTTCGAGCCCTTTCCTCCAAGTAATCATTTTGGTGGTTGCACTTTTGGGCCATTTCCTTGGCCCCGCTTCCCATGGTGCTGAAAAGCTGCACTATGCGCAGCTGTGCGATATCATTCATACATCTATCAATCAGGTCCACGGCCATGTTGACATCAATAGACTGTTGTTGCAGGTAGTTTCAGTGGATGTTTTTGGAGTACTGCTGTTGTGCTCCTTGATGTGGCACAGGGCTTCCAGGGTGGCAGGTAGGCCCTGTATGATGGTATCTGTGGCCTGTTTCCTAGAGGCCCATCTTGTGTCAGATAATCCATTGAGTGTGAGCACTGTCCCCTCCAAAAGATTATACTGCTCCTCTTCCAGGATGTTGAATCGTGGCAGGCTTGACATTAAAAAACAATAAAGGGTTTCCGGGGTACCTGCACTGCATAATGCGCATGCAGCATCCATGAGAATAAGGTTGAGGTTGTGAGTGCAACAGTGGACATAAAAGGCCTTGTCAGTGTCAGTGTCACTGCTGTGGGGAAGTTCCTCAAATTTAACCCTAAGCCTAACTATCCAGGGACTTAGTACTACTGGTACTTAGTTCCAGGAACTTAGACCTTTCCCTCTGGGGGAACTAGGTTCCTCTTGGGTAGTTCCTGGACCCAAAATAGTTCCTGCTAGCGAGGTAGTACTTTTGGAGGGAACAGGTACCATTGGGGTGGAGGTGCATTACTGAACAATGCTAATTGGTCAATACAAGCTACAAAAAAAGTCTGGCAATCACCATTTTTAAATACCAGCTTAAATCTCAATCTCTGCTTCAACTTCAGCACAGTCATACCAAAGCAGTGTTTGTAGAATTTGTAAAGGGGGACGCTGCGTACCTAAGTATGAAACCAAACAGGCGCACTCCTTACTTGCATAATCTCCACGGTACTTTGGTGTAGTGGGAAACCAACCTCGAACTCTTTTGGGGAACTAAAAAGGTTCCTGCTGAGAAGGTTCCTTCTTGAAAAAGTACCCAAAAGGTTCAGGTTCCTGCGGTCAAAAAACGCCTAGAAATGACTAGAAAGCAGCTAACAAAACAATATAGCCTCTACATTATACTGTATATATAAGTAAATTATACTGTATATAAATCTCATTATTTTGTCCACATAATATTTATTTGTAGGCAAGGCCATGCAAATCAAGATTACACCCAATTCACTAACACTTCACGACACCAACTCAATAATAAAATTCTTGTAGCGCATGTAAGATCCTTTGAGTGGTGATGTGACCAAAGATTTTGTCCATGCAGAAGAGCTGCTATCGTAGCTGCAAAATGCAGACATCTTTGCTAGTGTAGTAGGAACACTTGTATTCCTGTTAAAGCCTTACTTCCCCATAGCCTTTGAACACACCCCCATAGCATTAGGTTGATTCCTCCCTGGTCCAGCCCCCTAATTAGCTTGAGGGTATTTAAGGCACCTGTGGCATCATAGCTGCTTTTCTTTGTCTTTGCCTGTTTGTTGCCATATTGTCCCCTCTGTGTGACTCTGAGGTAGGTGATGCATTTTTGAGGTTGTTGAAGCTTCTCTTTATGTACCCAGTGACTGAGTTTAATTTGTTGTTAATAGTCTCCTGTCTGCCTTTCTACTCGGTCGTATTGGTGTCTCCTTGGCCGAGATGTGTGACTCCAGGTATGTGTTCCAACCATTTTGATGTACTAAGCACATGTGAAGCGGTACTGTAATTGACCTATTTCATCTACTGTAGTTCCTGTCTGCCTTTGGGTGACGTGGCCCACCCAAAGTCCGCTTAGCCAAGGCACTATATGTCAAGGTCTTTATCAGCTGCTGTTTTGCCTTTATATAACTTGTTTTGTCTGGTTACAAATCATTGTTGTTTTGCCTAAGAAATTATTCTTCCTTCAGTCGGTGCTTTGTCTGCCCTGCCTGCTGGTGGAACTAGGTCTTTGGATTTGTGTTTTAGATTGAACCTACTGGTTTTGTACACATTCTTTTACTTTGTTTCCATTGAATGTTTTTGGTTATTCCCCTTTAGTGGAGCGAGGTGCTGGCTTGTGGTGGAGGCTAAGCACTCTAGTGTGGTTCCCTTCACCGGTTGTAGTGATAAGAGCACTGGGACACAGTATTGTACACCGTTTGCAGTGATTGCCGTTTGCCGTGAGTACACAAGTGGTGGGTAAGTCGTGGCACTTCCCGGAACACACTGTTAAGTAAGCTGCCTCCCCGTTGCTACCCTCGCCCACTTGCCCCTTTCCTTTAGTGGTTTTATAGGCGTTTTTAAATACTGGAAGTGTTTTATTAAAAGAATTATATTAATACAACTAAATTATTGTAATAAACCTTTTGTTACGTTTTCATAAAGATTTGATTCATTTGCTTTGCATTTCTAACAAACTCTCTCCACAGACACTTCCAGTCCTCAGTTATTCAATAAATTGCTATTTCTTTTGGAATCACGTCTCTGTCTTGCTTCAGTTACGAACTTGTGTAGCCTGTCTATGACCAAGGTATTAGCCCAGGTCCCTGTAATATATTCCTGGGGTGAAATTCCCCAGGTGGCATTGTCAGGTTAGCTATATTTCTGTTGTGCATATACCTCCACCTTGCCACACTAGCAAGTCAGGAAGCAAGGAAGACGGTATCCTGTCCTGAAAATGTTCCAAATATAAAATCTTTAGGGTGCAAGGGTGCCAGGCTTGGTGGAATAATCTTAAAGCTGAGGTTCGTAATGTGCGCTTGCAATTGGTGATGAAGGGGCTTACTACTTGCACAGTGCTCGTTTTAAATGCTCACAACTTTAAGTGCATACTTTTTTTTTTTTTGTGAATAACACAAACTACACTCTTAGCTCAAGCAACAGAGGCGCAGTTCATCGCATTTCATGGGGCCTGGCCGTTACATCAATGTCAAACAGAGGAAAAAAACAGCAGTGCCTGGAGGGAAGTAAGCAGCCTCTTACAGTTTCCCAGTGAGCAACGTTAACCTTAGCTACATCTTCTGTTTCGGAACAAGCAGAACAATAACTACTTTCTTAGTTTCAACAGTGTTATCCCCATTGTTACTTCAGGTGAGCTAGCTAATACTAATTAGTTCTGCAAACCTTATGCATTGTGTTGTGGTGCATAGCAACCAGAATGATGTAACACTCCTTGTGCCTGTTGAACTCTTGCTCTGTTAGCGACATTGAGTACTGAGCTCTTTATTTAAGCATGAAAAAAGCCTATCTGATCACGGCCATGACACCACCGAATCTATCATTACTTATCAGGGGAACCTCAGGTTAGTTTGATGGGTTGTAACTCACTCAGTTTGCAGCAAGTGATGTGGTTAGTTAGGCTTCTGCAAGCTGCACAACAGACATACACACAAGTCTGGGGAGTCTGTAACTGCGAGGTTAGACACAGTCAGTCAGCAGCGAATGTAGCCTGGGAGCTGGTGAGTAGGTGCTCAGCTGTGTGTGCGTGTCTTTCAATTTGGTAGGTGTTGCCCTCAATTGAGTTGGTGCCTCTCCCAATGGTTAATCTCTTCTCCACACCCATTTCTACTGCCATATAAATTGGTACTCTTCCTGACAGATGGGAGCATTCGTCTGCACAAGCCGAGGGATCCAAGCTGAGAGCTAAGCAGCAAGAACAAGTGTAGTTTTCCCGGGTGTGCCGGTTTCCCCCTGCTCATGTAGCCTGGATGGTGTTTGGTGCTACTGCTATATTGGTGTGGAACACCTGACGAATTCTGAGCCCCTTCGCACAACTGCAGTGTGCACCGTTGCTCAGCCACTGTTCTTTTAGCTGTTCTTTTAGTTTTCTTAATCTTTATTTTTATTTATTTTACTTTGTTTTTAAGTGTTTTTAGTTAACTGACGGTGTGAACCACAGCTAAAGCTTTCCTTGACTATTTTATCACAGGACTTGAGTTTTTGCTGCATGGTGTGTTTTTCTTTCATTGTTTCACTTAAATATGCATGTAATGACTTGACACCTGAGATTGGTTTGAATTTACTTTTTTTGTATATAGCTGTTTGAAACTGTTTCCCACTTTGGAGTGGTCATTAATACCATGTCCTGTCCTTTTGTTGCCTTGGAAAAGGCTTTTACTGGTTCATTGTAATAAAAACAATATCGTTACTCTCCAACCTGTTCTGTTACTTGTTGGAATAGTTCTTAATGGAAAGAACCTGAACTGGGATTTTCGGTTAAACTAAGCTGTTTGGTGTTCCCTTTTGCTCCATGTTAAAACTAAAGGGGTAGTGTAGTCAGGGCAGTGGCTACACATAGCTAAATTTGTTGTGTTGAAAGTTAGATTTATTTCAGGCCAGTTAATGCTGACACCATAGGTCTGTGTCCAGGTTAGAGCTGCACACACACTGCACAAACTGCTTTGGCAATTGTTTCTTTTTAACCTTCATGTCAAAGTAATTTCAACTGAAATTCTATTGAAATTTAAAAAAATAGGCATACAGACAAATTTATAGTCAGCAGAGTGTCTGTATGTAGGAGAAAGAGGGGGGCCTTTTCTTGAAAATCATCGTTTCTGAATAATGACTATTTTAAGTGTATCTTCAAGCTGCTGTGGCGCTGTCCATTTGAAAGGATGCTGACCTCAGTGTGTTGCATTGTGGACTTTGGTGTGCCACAAGGCTCTGTCCTAGGCCCACTACTATTCTCTATTTACATGCTACCACTCGGTGACATCATTCGCAAATTCAGCAATCATTTCCATTGCTACACTGATGACAATCAACTTTACATACACGTCAAACCGACTGATGACTCCCAAATCCCAAAATGAGAGGCCTGCCTATCGGAAATCAACGCTGGATGTCACTAAACTTCCTACTTCTTAATTAAAATAGATGTTGGTTGTGGGATCAGCTAGACATAGGTATCTGTTTGAGAATAGTACTCTAAATTTTGATGATTGTCTAATCTATCCATACGTCAAAAACCTTGGGGTTAAATTCAACCCTACCCTCTCATTCGACTACTAAAACAACCTTTTACTATCTTCTCAATATTGCCAAGATTCGATCCATGTTAACAAAGGCAGACATTTTAGTAGATGCCTTTGTATCAAGAATTGATTATTGCAACGTCCTCTTTTCAGGCTTACCTACTGGGCGCCTTAAAAATGTACAACTTGTACAGAATGCTGCTGCCAGAATCCTGAGAAAAACTAGAACATTTGACACCTATCCTGTCCTCATTACACTGGCTCCCAATTCAGGCCAGGTGTGACTTCAAGGTCCTTCTACTTACATACAAATCATTATGTAATATGGCACCATCCCACATATAGCACCATTTATACCGCCATGCACATGCAGTCTGCCTGCCTCAGTCAGAGAGGCAGGCTCTATGGAAATCTTTAAGTCAAGGTTAAAAACCAATTTATTCTCTTCATCATTTGACCAAACTTAGCCCTGCACATTCAGGGAGTGGCTCAGTCTCTTCTTAGAGTGAGGCTAGACCTGTTAGTTCACCCTAGCTCAGGTTCCTGCCTATGGATACTTAGCATCTTGCCTACTTGTCCTGTTCTCCCAGTCTACCTGCTCCTGTCTGACTCTACTCTGAGTTAGAGTACATGAATGAGTCTACTTGCATGTATGGGTGTGTGTGGGTGTGTCCCCTATCTGCTTTCAGGCTGCAGCTGGGCAGTGTCGATGCCTGCGTGGTCCTCTAGTGCTACGATGACGCTGACTGTGCTGCTGTTTGCTGTGATGCCCCACATCAGATCTGGATGTCCCACCCAAATAAACTATTATGTATGTGGGGGGTGTCATGTACCACCATTTATTGTTTTCACACTTTGTACCTGTAACCGTGATTAAGGGTTATACAAATGAATCTGATTTGATTTAGTCACTGACAGGAAATTGTTCATCTCTACCCACAGGAAGTGATGTATTGAAACTTAAGAGTGAAATCCAAACTGTCTCCTAAGCAAGTGAGCGCTCCATCCAGAGAAAGCTGGACTCACCAACATTAGATCTTTTGCCTCTCTTGTCCCTTTGGTTTCCTTTGGTATAAAGCATCATAGACTAGCCGGATTGGTAAACATGAGCATGCTGTGTGCAGTTTACTGACGTCACCTTACAGGAGTTTTGGGTATTGAAGTTCAAACAGCGCTCATGTTCAGCTGTCACACGCTCAGACTGTATATGTCAGAGTGTCAGAAAAACAACTTTAATCCAATAGAGCGCTATATAAACAAAGATGGAAGTAGAGCAGCAATGCTGCAATGACAGATTGGAATTTAAATGCTGTTGCCTTAGAAGACAGACGTATGAAGAGAAGGTGAGCTACCTCCCTCTCTGAAGTACCCAGGGGTGCTCCCATGGGAGCTGTTTTACCAGAGGCACACTGCAGGACAAAGAGAACAGGGAAAAGAGAGTTCAGTCTGACTCTTTCTTACTCTGTAACTTTCTATCCCTTCCCATCTCTCTCTCGCTGTCCCAGCACACACATCATATTGCTGTTGTCATGTTAAATCCTTTTAACTTCAATTTTGGTGATTTTTATGCAGGGTTCCCACGGGCCTTGAAACTCCTTGAAAATTTGTGGATTTGAGAAAAATATCCACAGGCCTTAAAGGTTTTTTGAAAATGAATGGATGATCTTGAAAGCATTTTCTTTTCTATTAAAATATAGCACCCAAACTCATTAATATGACTCAACACTCCTGAGGTCCCACTCTGTGATGGATATTTGCATTGGTATAGCCAACTTGTGTTCCCCTATTGTATTCACTTGTTTTGTATTGTAGAACATCTTTCACTGCATCATATTAGAGAGGATTTATTATGCAAATAGCTTTATTAGGAGAAGGCCAGCCTCCACATGATTTACTAATTGTCATCAGTTGTGTCAAAGATACATGTCCTTCTATACATGTGTGCTAGTTGCCATATACGTGTATGACACTGAAGATGATGTAAGTATTGAAATGTTTGTCATATAAATAAAATGTGTAATTTAGCAAGCTCGATTTTCAATGGAATTTGTTTTTCTCATTTAGCAGTTTTTTTCTTCTCTGCTTGTTAAGATGTTTGAATAAATTAATTCAAAATATTATTTTTGAGGCACAATGGCTTGAAATTGAATGTGATAATTATTTAATTTAACTTTTAGATATAATTTCCAATTTGGATTTCCCAATTCAAATTCAGTTTTCCTAATTCAGATTCAGTTTCCTGAGACACACATCTGGGCACAAGGGATTTTTGCTCCTTTATTGGCATTGTCAACAACAAAAAAACATGGAACGTGTAGGGTCAGTAGATGTGATACTGTACAGCTTGTATTTACTTTTTTTTGAGGTGGAAAGAGTTGTCTTTTACCACTTTTTTGTAGGAGGCAACAGAAACGACTACAGGTCATTGTTTATTTAGCTGCTAGAGTGTCCAAGTTCCTCATTTATATCATCTCAGTATTAGGACAGCTCCACCGATTCTACCATTACACAAAACTATAGGAAAAGTAAACAGTATACACAAACAGAGAATTCACTTCAACATGTTTTAAATTAACAAACTGAGTCACACAGAAATAGGAAGATTCTTCAAGGGGTCTTTGGTTAGGGCAGTGGTTCTATGTAGAACAGCAATGACACACAAAAAAATGAAGTCATGTCTATTAAGTCATTTTCTGGTGCTATACAGAAGAGTGGAAGAAGCCAAAAAGTTATAAAAAGGGGAATATGCGGACCACATACATTCAATAAGGGCTGCGCACTGATTTATGTTAATAAAGAAGTCCATATTGCTTTATTCACAGATGTTATTACTAAAAATAAAATGGGTATTTGTTTCAATTTTTGGTTCAGTGTATTTATTTATTTATTTTTTCATTTTAAAGACTGAAGTGAATGGCTATTACACTGACCACATCTTTGCCTCATTGCATTAGTAAGCTCATTACAATGCCAACGTGAACCACAGAAAACCACAGTGTTTCATGCTGGCTGTCATTAATAAAAGATGCCGCTCCATTAATGGCAACCACAGCCCCTCTGTCTCTAACAAGAAACACTCTAAAATGCATTGACGCATGTAGAAAGACATGGGTACATTGAGTCCTGCTGAAATACCATTTTTGTCTCATACCACTGACATACACTCAGGTCCAAATCTGCTAAGGTTGTGTTGCGAGGACAATTTGTGCATTTCCGTTCCCAAGTTACTGCTAAGAGCACAGAGTTTTCATCTTATTCACTAAGAAATGTATTCAAATCAAATTGTGGCACAAACAAGCTCTCTAAAAGAGCATTACACAAGAAAATAGACCCCTTCAACACAAATTGCAAGTGCAAGTGCAGTTGCTTAAAGAGTAATTAATTTTGCCATTTTAGTTTATAATATATATCTATAGATATATATTATGGGGGACCAAACAGGAAATATTTATCAAACTTTGATATATATATAATGAATTTTTTAAATATATACAATGAACTTTGATATATACAGTATATGTTACGGTAAATGTGGAATACATTTACCAGTAGGGTGTTAAATTTAGACATTTCCCAAGGTAAATCTGGAAAATGTCGACATTTTCCAGTTAATGTGAGTGGAAAATGCTGCCAGAAATAGCGCAAGGCCATCTATCCTTCAGTGTCCTGCTGGTCACATTTCTGTAATATGTTCCGCTGTCCAACGCTATAGTTCAAGCCAGGAGAGACTAATGCAAGCTTTAATGGATAATTAATCAAAAGAACATTGGCGGTGACTCCAGTTGAAGATGTTAGCTAACAACATAAATGTTATTGCCATTCAGTCGAAACTGTCATCCGGCTATTTGGAGCAAAACATATAAAGCGCAAGTTCAGCTATACAGTAATTTGCATCATTTTCATTGTGTCATGAAATTCAAATTTGAGTAATCAACGTCAGTCTAGTTGTGGTGTAGTGTAGCGAGCTATAGCCAGTGTGTGGGGTATAAGGTTAGCGTTAGCTCAGCTCGGCTGGTAACGCTACGTTACCGTTACCTCACACTAACCCTGTCAAAAGGTTAACGCTACCTCACACCAACCTTGTCAAAAGGTGCGTGCGTGTGTGTTTATTATGGGTTGGAATTTATAATCGTTAAGAAAAAAACTGTACACGATACTCATTTTTTTAAATAGACAACCCGTGCACATAAATGGATATAATGAAAACAATAACCATTGCTAAGCAATCGCAGATGCGGAAAAATATCCCGCTAATATGCTGTCAAAAGTTTTGCACGCCGCTTTGGCTCGCGCCACCGCCTATAGTATAGCGCAGCCTCTCGTTCCATTGAAAACAATGATCTGCACACTTGCGGTTTTGGTGTGAAAGTGAGGTCATGCGTCACTTGACAAAGGCATGATACCCCCTGATAACTACCATTAGCCTCAATTTTGGTTTAATGGTTATTTAAGTGGCGATGAGGCACTCAATCAAATGACTATGGTTAGATAGCTATATACCTTTCATAATATATGGTCCTACAATCTAAACTAAAAAAATTATTCATATTGGAGAAAAATGGACGCGTAATCGTTTCCAAAAAATTTTAAACATTCCCACCCCTAGTTCAAATACACCAAAATGCAAATGCTTAATAACTTAATAATAGCTTAGCTACATTTAACAAACATTGATAATACACATTTTTGTTAACATTGTTATATCATATATCATATATATCATTTTAGATTCACTTTTAAAATATCTGGGACCACCACCTGCTGCATCAAATGACGAGGAACAGCCAGCTGAGCCTGTGCCGGCTTCCTCAGGTGAGTGCAATGTGACAATATATGTTCCTGATGATAAATAATTTAATGTAAAAATGATAATATGTTGTGCCATGTCTAATCTAGTCAATACATTCTACATCTTGTGTGTTCTCTCTATCTTTATAGACCTAGAACCATATTATTATTTATCTCAGTTGGTTCAAGAATGTTCTCTTTAAAACAATATTAGGTTACTACATGAACCATTCATTATGCAGTCATACAGTGACATTACATTGTTATTACATATCTCATTTGAAAACATTTATTAAACACTGTTTTATGTGTGTGTGTGTGTGTGTGTGTGTGTGTGTGTGTGTGTGTGTGTGTGTGTGTGTGTGTGAATATGAGGTGAAAGTGCTTCATGTGCCCTCCAGATGCAGCAAAGACAGACGATCCACTATCAACTGATGCTGTTGACTGGCCTTCACATCTCACAGACAAAATGAGGGCAGAGTTTGTTAGGAGAGGACCTGGACCATATCAGGTAACACCTGAAACCATGTTTCCAAGGAGAGATGATGGGAAAAGTTGCCACTACCAGTACTTCAGCAGGACCTTAGTAAATGGAGGAAAGATCAAAAGAAGTTGGGTGACATATTTGTTTTTATTGTCAACTTTTCTCTGGAAAACAAATTCATTTAACAAATGGAGGACTGTCTGATTGGAACAATGCAAGCACTGTTTTGAACCACCATGAAAATAGTCCAGAACACCTGAAAAATTTGGTGTCATGGAAAGAATTGGCAATTCGAGGTACAGCCATAGACAAACGAGCAGGCCCTCCTTGACGCAGAGCAGAGTCGGTAGAGAGCAGTGCTGACATGCCAGGCTACTGCAATTGAATCCAAGAGCTTCTTTTGTGCCTTGTGGGGCACATACACTCAATCTGGTACTTTGTGATGCTGCCAAACGCTCCAGAGATGCCATATCATATTTTGGTATTGTGCAGAAGCTATACTGCTTGTTTTCTGCCTTTGGGCCTCCTCAAAAAACACGTCAACCTTTCGCTCAAAATGTAGCCAGAAACCAGATGGGAGAGCAGAGTGAAAGCTGTAGAGCCTCTGCAATGAAGCCGCAGCTGTGAGAGAGGCACTGCTTGAGGTGAGAAACCCAAAGACCCAACCATCAGGATTGAAGCCCAGCCTCTGGCAGAAGAAGTGGGGTCATTCCGCTTTTCACTGTGCACAGTGGTCTGGTATGACATGTTGAGTCAAATTCAGCAGGTGAGCAAACTCATGCAGTCCCAAACAATGCAAGTGGATGTAGCAGTAAGTCTACTGAAAAAGACTAAGAAAGCTCTCGAGTCCTACAGAGCCACAGGCTTTGTGGCTGCACAAACATCAGCCAAGGACATGTATGTATGTATGAAGTCCTTGTGCAAAAGCGGCTGAGGTCTGCAAAGAAGCACTTCTCATACGAATCTCCTGATGAGCCATTGAGGGATGCCTTGCAAAATCTGGAGGCAACCTTCTTTAACATGGTGGTGGATGCTGCAGTGTCAGCACAAAGGGAGAGGTTTTCCACTCTTGAAGATGGGGAAGACAAGTTTGGCATTCTGTCAAACTTCCAAGACCTGCCACACCAAGAGCTGATGAAACAAGCGGAGGCATTTGCACACACCTTAAGCCATGGAAGGCAATCTGATTTGGATGGGAGGGAGCTGACTCAGGAGTTGGAAAATTTACCTGACTTGCCATCAAAGAGCATGACAACTTTTGAGTTGTTGAAATTCATTCATACAAAGCAGCTCACAGAAATGTACCCCAACTTGTGTATTGCTCTGCGGATCAGTGCAACTCTACCAGTAACAGTAGCTTCAGATGAGAGGAGTTTTTTGAAGTTAAAACTTATAAAAACATACCTGAGGTCAACCATGTCTCAAGAACACCTCAGTGGTCTGGCTCTAATCAGGATTAACCATGAGGTCGGTTGTCAGATTTCTTATGCTGATGTAATTGATGACTTTGCAGCGAGGAAGGCCAGAAGGAGTGCACTGTAAACCAGTAGCAGTAGAAGCTAATATGTGACCTTTAAGTCAAGTGTGATGATAGGGAGTGGAATGTAAGTAGTTCTTGAGACAAAGTGAATTTGTACTTTTTATTTATTTTGCATATTATATTTTAATTATTTAACGTGTAATTTTTCCTCGAAAGCAAATTTGCACATATTCTTTTGTTTGTTATTTATTATTATTGTTTGTTAGCTAAGTTGTTTATTTGTGTTGACTTCTTATTAGCTCTTGTTCTTGTTTGTAATAAATAAACGTGCAGTACTTTTACTGTAGAACTGTTAAGAAGTTTTGTTTGTCATGTCTGAAAGTATAAAAAATAAGTACATTTGATTGCCACAGGGCACCGAATGTGCTAGGTCCGGCCCTGGGAGAACCCTGTGAATCTTGGATGAGCAGGGATACTCCCCCCCTGTAGACTGCTCTTCCATAGGCAGAATGGATCCACTGACGACAAACTGGAGCCTGACACTGGTGGTGGTGGGGCGCAGCGGCGACACAGCCTGAAATGACAGAGACACGAATGGGGCAGGTAGCCGTATACATAGGGATGTGGCAGTTTGTCATTGGTTCCCTTAGAAGGAGGAAGAAGTGTCCTTGCTTAATGGGCTGAATGAATAACAAGCAAGACCGATTGCTGTCAGAATACCTGGAGTAGCAATAAAGTAGATACGAGCCAGGTAGTCTTCCTGGTTTAACTTATGCTAAGCTTCATTTCTGCACCTGAGGGTCTTTTGATGAATCACATTAGGGTATCGACCGAAAGGTATTTGTTGTGGCAGAGCCTTATTAACAAGTTATTGGCCTCATGGAGTGCGTTTTGGCATCCATATCTTTTTCATATGGATGGAAATGAATTGTGTCGGCTACTGCATTCATTATTGGTCTAAAATAAAATCAATCAGGCATTTACTGGCCAAACTACATCTAAGTTTAATACATAAGCTGTCAACACAGCAACGTCTTATCTGCCAATGCGCACCAGTTTGGCAAAAAAAGAAAAAGGCCTCAGATGCCTCCATCCACACTCCATCCAATAGGGCATGCATGAAAACTTACCAAAGGCAGGGTCTGCCATTGACATTTTTCTGTGTCTCCATGTTTTTAAGACATGGCAAGAAAATTATATTACAATGCATAACTTAAAAACAATGCCTAATAGCTATATTAGGAAGACCCAATGTTAGGCTCATATGCAAAATGAAGCCCATGGCTAAAAAAAAACAATCACAAGATGAAGATGTTTTTGAAAAGGTTTTATAATCAGTTAACTCAACAATTTGCACATAAGATAGCTCATTGAGTTAATCAACAAAGCAGATAACAAATTAAAACAATATTATTATGGCTAGACCTCACATTTGAAGCCTCAAAGCTGCCAAAATACATTTGTGAGAACAACTTTCTCACAGATTTCACATTGTAATCTTCACAATAACAAACACTGAGATGAAAAAATATAGTGAAGCATGTGAACAATGCATAGAGTATGAACAGTGAAACTTTTGAGACTGATAATGCAAAAATTGCAAAAAATTATGTCCGTTTTAAAGATCGGCAGTATTGGTTTATTTTAAGGTGCCCACTATGTACATACTATCTATTTATTCAATGCCCTTTCTCAGGCCTGCTTATTCCAACAGGTAGTGCTTCCATGGCATTTACTATTACAAAGCAGCCCTTTCTTTTTACAATTGCACTTATTATTGCAACAGCCAGTTGAGTTCTTGCAGTTGCACCTCTGGAAGACTTGCCCATTACCTACTGAGAGAACAGCTGCTGTCTGGCGCAAAGACACCTCCTTGTCTCTGGGCACCTCTGCAACACTCAGAAGTGACTCTATGCAGGGGTCAAACTGGTTTCGGGCATAGAGCTGCTCAAGAATGCCATTCTTAGTGCCAAGTTTGTAACTGCTATCCTCTGTCACCTCCAGTATAACTGCCAAAACATTGCGGGGATCAGTCTTCCCACGATCTAGCTCAGGAACAGGGACCCTGACAACAGGGTCAAAAATAACAAAATAATAGAAAAATAATAATTAAATTACATAGTAGATAATAACAATAATAATAATATAATTAAGTAGTGAGGTGATCCTGATGCACCATTATGTGGCGGTAGTTGTGGTCAGCTCTTCTTTGCGCATCGATTAAATCCACTGCTGAAAGTGCCTACAATGGGCATGTGAGCGTCAGAACTGGACCATGGAGCAATGGAAGAAGGTGGCCTGGTCTGATGAATCACGTTTTTTTTTTACATCATGTGGACGGCCAGGTGCATGTGCGTCATTTACCTGGGGAAGAGATGGCACCACTATGGGAAGAAGGCAAGCCAGCGGAGGCAGTGTGACCCTCATAAGTAATATATATATATATTTAATAATATATATATGTCACTTTGACACATACCACCTACCTAAACATTGTTGCAGACCAAGTACACCCCTTCATGGCAACGGTATTCCCTGATGGCAGTGGCCTCTTTCAGCAGGATAATGTGCCCTGCCACACTGAAAAAATTGTTCAGGAATGGTTTGAGGAACATGACAAGAGTTCAAGGTGTTGACTCGGCCTCCAAATTCCCCAGATCTCAATCCGATTGGGACACCTTCAGAGGTCTTGTGGAGTCCATACCTTGACGGGTTAGGGCTGTTATGGCGGCATGAAGGGGACCTACACAATATTAGGCAGGTGGTTTTAATGTTATGGCTGATCGGTGTACATATATATTATAAAATAAACAAATCAAAGGGTCTTTGTAACAACTGACTTGCACAACTTTGACAATTAAAGGAGTAAAAAAAATCATAAAAAAATATAATAAACTAAAAACACTATCCAAATTTAGATTTAGTTAAACTACCACCGTGCAACTGCAAAATGTAATGAAACCACTCCCTATGAATGCTTGGGGAGTAGCTTCATTCTACTGCTCACAATTTCAATTATGTCTTCTGATCATTTGCTGCAAACGTTAGCTGTATGAGAAATCATGCCAGAGATGACACATTCTGTGGAAGTGAAATTTACTGATTTTTAATAAGAGTCTTCTGCAGCTTTTAAGATATTGCTTTCATAATTGGAGACTTAGCATTGAGCCAAATAGCTGAGTGTTGCTTTTACAGCTGAAGACAAGAGAGGAGAGAGGATTGAAGAACATACTTGAAGATGAGTATCAAGGTTGTACATGTTGATGCCGCTTCTTTATATTTAAGTCAGTTGGAATGGTTCCCAATAACAGGTTGAAACGAGTGCCTGTAAAGTTTTTGATTTATTGGTTCAAACATACAAGACTAGCTCTATCCTTGAAATGTAAGGAAAGGTATCCCTTAAGGCCTTAAGGCTAAATGCAGTATTCACTAACTCATCAGAGCTTGCTTCAGCAGATGGCATCTTCTACTATTGTTCTGAGCAACACAACATGGCTGATGTGCTTTTCTCCATGATTTCACCACTCCCATGGAAATGGGCAGGAATACAATAATAATAATAATACAAAGCAGGAATATAATAATAATTGTACGCACAGAAATAATACCAAAGTGATGGCTAGCCAGCAGCATGAAGGTCAGTAGGACACATGATGATGACTTGAGTGGCCACTAGCTTGTTTCCTCTTCTAGGAAATCATTTTATGCACTACAATGCCTCTGTATGAAGCTCTTGACAGATTGTTCTTAATGAAACTGCCTGCCCACATTTTAGACTGATGTTTGCAGTCAATTCATACTGTATATTGTATTTTAGAATAAATAAACAGGAAAAGGAATGTGCAGTGGGGTCCAAAAGTCTTAGTCCATTACCAATAACTGTTTGTTTTCATCATTTATAAAAACGAATAAAAATGTTTTACTCAGTTGGTACTTCTTATTCAAGAATATATTATTTACAACTGATACAAATAAAAATGTTCAGATCTTTGAGAAATGCTCATAAGAAATATATCTGAATATTGTGTTCGCACACCAATTGGTAAGGTTTTCAAATTGCTGTCACACCATATATTTCTATATTAACACATGTATGCTCGTAATACACAGCATGAATTGTTTTGTTCTTTTCACAACTAATACCAGATATTGACTAAATTAATATGGTCCTCTACGCATTATTATCGCTACTGCTAGGACTTCCGCTGAAAATTATTATTTATTATAAATTAAATGTAAAATTACGTAATATTTTTTAGATTTTGATAAATGATGAAACAAGGTAGTAGACTCAGACTTTTTTTCAGCTTTAGTTTTTCAAGGTAAGTCTTGTCCAGTGTTCTGATCCTGTTCTGTACCAGTCTGATAGATAGGAAACAATTCAAAAGTTTGTTCTTAAATTAAACAAAGGAATGAATATTTCTACTAAAGGTTTGAGTTACTGACTTATCTGGATCACGACAATAATGTAAAAAAAAGAAAGAAGAAAAGCTTCTACCTGTATGTCTGGCTATTATTTTATTGCTCTTTTTTTATTTTTTCCCCCTTGCACTTCTCTCTTAAATGATTAGTTGATATGATTCTGATTATTTCTGTGGTCACAAGAATATTGTATATATTTCACTCTTTACTCTTAGTTCCTTTTAATTTTAGTGATATAAATATTATTATATATGTTTTAGCTATTATTTAAGCTACTCTTGCACTCATAAGTCTCTCTGGATAAGCCTGTAAGCTAAATCACTAAAATGTAAAATCAAATGTAGATGTTACAGGGTGACATTCACACCGACAAGAGCTACCACTTTGTCCTTGGGTTGGTCACTTCATAATCTCAAACTCACAAACTCTATCGTGCCTGCCAGCATCATAGAGCAGTGCCCTGGATCAAGCCAAAAAAGCACTCTTGAATCAGATGAAGGATAGTTATGTTCAGCAGTGTAACTGACTTCTTCAACTCTGTTACACTCTGTTACAAGTGTTGTACGCTGCACAAAGGACTCCGAATTCAAGTATCAATCACATAGCCAACATGACTACTTGACTCGAACTTGAGACCAAATCCCCTTGTACAGAACGTACAGAGCACTTTGTTTCTGTACCGAAAAAGAGACACAGATTTGTAGTATATATTGAGATGAAGAGCATATAATGAGGCCGGGATAATATTAATGGTAATACACACAACCTACATATGTAGGTTCAAAATGTATGATTGTAATTTATAAATTTAATGTGTGCACATCACAGAAAAAGAGGATGGCATTTTTCATGGTCCATGAACCTCTCTTGAACGTAATATCACATATACACAGCCTCCATCATGACACACGGAATTGCAGAGGACCCATAAACTAACTTTAATCTAAGGAATGTGTTTGGAGGAATAAGCACCAATGCAACAGAGGAAAAGTGTTTACATCTGTTTCATTTCAGATAAGTGTGGCCAAATG
This sequence comes from Gephyroberyx darwinii, assembly GCA_900660455.1. Classification (NCBI taxonomy): domain Eukaryota; kingdom Metazoa; phylum Chordata; class Actinopteri; order Trachichthyiformes; family Trachichthyidae; genus Gephyroberyx; species Gephyroberyx darwinii. The sequence continues at coordinate 18,008 of CABFOQ010052808.1, forward strand.
ATGCCAGTTAATGTACTCTAGGTTTGTATTTACAGGGACAGACAGTTCTGAAGGAAAGTGAGATTTAGAGTGAGAGGAATATCTATGTGTGTGTGTGTTTGTGTGTGTGAGATAGAGAAAAAGAGAGAGACAGTTTAAAGGACACACTACATACACAGGAACATATCTCCTGGTGCCCACTCCTTTTGCAGAGAGGCCAATTTCTATTTTTTACCTGATGTAATGACATTTATTCAAGAAAGGATTCCTTCAGAGGAGTCATGCCTTTAACGTCATATGATTAGTTCATCTCAAAGGGTCCGCCATTATGGTGGAACTGCAGGAGCAGACAGACCTGTGCCAGTATTCCCACCGCTTGTTGAAGTGATTGAAGCTGGCGGTCTAGCATCTGGTTGATGTGTACTGTGTGCCACTTGGCCAACACATGTATCACGCCAATGTCCCAGCAGGCGAATTGTTAAGACCCTTTGGAGGAGCCTCCAAGAATGCTTTCTTTTTTTCTCACCTGTCCCTGAGCAGCTTGGGAGGAGCATGATAACGTCATATATTCTCATTTCACTTGCCAGGAGGTCAGAGTACAGGATCAGTTACAGAGCAGCAGCCCTGGAGCTGGTAATGATTCAGTGAGTTGCTCAACTTCAGTTCAGCAAGGTGGATGTTCGCCTACAGGTTGTCCTGTTGAAGGACTGTCCACTATGTCCACCCTGCCACTGTTGTCGTTCTCTTTTATTTCTAAGCTGTTTGTTTCATAGTTTGGCTCTAGTATGTTTTGCCCACATCTCACAAGGGCCACACATAAATGATGATCATTATTTCAAAAATGGTGCATATTTCATTTTGGAATGCAATTATTTGGTTTGGTTTAGTTAATTGAGTGCTGTCCTTCCAAATATACCTGCTATGTTGATATAGTTTTCACCAAATGTCATGAAAAAGCTGAAATTGTCTTACAACAGAAAAGAAAGAGTATGAATATGCAGTTGAGCCTTGGCGAGGAAGATGGTAGCTTTGTTCAAGAGAGACAAGGCAAAGTGATTGGGACTTGTTGGTCCAATCATCATCTGCAGGTGGGAGATTTTTCAAAGCCTTTCCCCCGCCATCATTTTCCAACCAGGCACTGGGAGGAGAACCAGGAGAGCAGAGATAAGCTGGGGTCTCTTTCCCCAGGTACTGTGCTCTCCTCAGCCTTCTCACTTTTTCCTCATTCTCAACCCCCCTCCTTTCTCTCTCTCTCTCTCTCTCTCTCTCTCTCTCTCTCTCTCTCTCTTGCTCTTTATCTTTCTCTCTCTCTCTGTCATGGGAGAGAGATGAACCCTCCAGGATTTGGAGTAACCGTGCATAGTACCAGTGAGAAGGAAGAGAAATGCACAGCTCGGCAATGCTCTAGGAGATGAACTGCTTAATCAGAGGTAAATTGCTTGGAGGAGGGGGGGTGTGGGGGATGTCTAACCGGATTGGCTTGTGTTGCAAAGGGGCCCACGCTGCACTTCCTTCCTCCTGGATTATCTGTGCCGAGTGATGACCTTGGACTCTGGACTGTGTTGCAACACTACAATGGGGAGAGAGACAGGATGAGAAGATGAGGGGCTGGGTGTCAACGCTGTTGACATGTCAGCGAGTAGACAAATACAACAGAAATCACTCAGACCCTGTTGAATCTTTCAGAATTAAAGGTTTGTTACTCATGGAAACATGTGGACTCCAGTGTGTTATGTGGGTCTGCTTGGGGTATCGATATCCACAGTGGAATGGAGCTGTTCAATACTGAGGTGCTCCACCATCAAACTGTTTTAGTATTTTATTGAATAGGTAAATACCTGGGGCTATGTAAGGGAAAGACAGTGAAGCCATGTATATTATGGTTACCACATGGCTATGAAACCATAAACAAATCACTGAGAACTAAAATTCAATAATATTAAACAATCATGATGAACTCTCTATAGTATATCTTGCCTTAATTGACCATCAAGGTGACAAATTTGTGATGGCCAAAAATATGAAAAATAAACAACCAAATAAAACATCAGAAATGGCATGCATTAGCACTAATTCTTAACCCCAAACCACCCTGCACCCCCCTCCAATGAATCACACTAATTCCTGAGAAATGGTCTGCTCCCCAAGAGATAATGTTATTGTCACTGCATCCCTTCATAAAATGTTGTTTATTCCGTTAATTACCATTCCTTCTTAGATGCAGCACCGTAGCCGTGGGGGCTATCTGGCACATGCAGCCAGGCAGAGCCTGTAAAAACCCTTCTGGAAGATTCATAAAAGTATAACCCACAGGCAACCCCTCCTGAGGGCCTCTTAATGGGTCTGTGTCTTTCAGGGAGTGTTAAAATGTAAATTATGGAGTATTTTACGCTCCTCAATGACAGCCTGGGGAACAGTGAAAGGCGGACTCAGGGTGGATCCCTATCTTGACAAGAGTGTTCCAATAATCTACCTTTCTGCAGTTGCCAATGGCCTGGGTATACCTATAGTATTGTAGCATAAAAGTCATAGGAATGCAATAAAGGAGACATACATTTTGTAGTATATGCCATTGCATGGAAATGGAAAACAATGTTACTTCTGTCTCTGGAGAGTTTACCGAGCCTCTATGTGAATAGAAACTCCATAATCTCACAAGTACATTTATGGGCTTTAACAATGCCATAACACTCAGTTAGATTGCCTGACTTGTCAATTAGTAGAATGACTGACTTGGTTTAGAAAGTGCTTTTCATGGAACAGTTTTGATGGTAGTGAGTGAAAATTAAAATCCCTCCAGAGATCCAGCGCCAGTTATCAGCAAAAAATAGGCAATCAGCCAGCTGCTCTACCACTGTGTTTGACAGAGGGAAACCGTTTAAGTAAAATGTGGCACATATCAATCTGAAGGACCGTGAGACCAGGTGTTTAGTTTCCGCTATGCTCTTGAATACTGGTCAAACATGACGATAGCAATGTGATGACTGTCGAACAAGGAAAAAGAAAAAACTTTGTAACACGCCACAATTTTGTCAGTTTTCAAGGCTGAATGTTAATTAATAATAAATATTTTGCTTGTTCTGTTTTATATTACATTAAATACATTATAAGATATACTGTGTGTTCAAGCTATGATAACTTTCCCTGTGGTACGTGAGGAGGAGTTTATTTGTCAGCTTGAAGCAAGCGAAACAGGGCCCGTTTGCTTGATAAACCTTTGCTGTGGATTGAATTCCTGAGAATTTCAGCTCTGAGTAGGAGTATCTATTTCAGAGCTGTAAGGTGTAAAATGCTGCATAGTAATAAGAGGAGTCTTTTTCTCCTATATGGGGCCGCTGTTCTGTCTGAGATGAATGTCAGTGTCAGCTCAGGGCCATGTATTTGAGTCTTTGAACACCCCCTTTGTGAATGAGAAATGGAGTGCAGCAGATTTCACTGGCATTTGAATGCTTTCTCTACTCATTTTGATGGAAGAATCATCATCAGGGTTGGCTAATAGGTTAAAGCTATCTTAAAGAATCCTGCATGAAATATTATGTTTGTGTCAAAAGAATAAGTTATCAAATTGGTCGCGCATCTCATTTGTTACTTCTCCTAGATTTACAGGACAATACCTGTTAGCGTCCTTAGAAGCTTACAATGTACGTATCACAAGTGAATGTAAGGCAACAGAACAGACAGTGTTTCCTTATTACCATCCACTATATGGTAATGTTCCAGCCAACACATACAAACAGAGAGTACAACTTGAGCCTTCTTGTTGAGTGAGTGTCAAAGACTCCTTCATTAGCCAGAGTGAGTCGGGGGTGGGAAAAGGAGATGGAGGGAAGATTGCAGGGCTGTAGATTAAAACACACACTTTTAACATGGAGAGAGAGGGAGAGCACAAGGGAGAGAGAGAGAAAACCTCAAGGAGATGGAGAGATCTTTGAAGTGACACTTGGGCCTTCTTTGAAGCTGCTCACTTGTCCAGAGGAAACATGGATCTGTGTGTGGATTTGATGATGAACTGTACAACGGAGCAGTCGCTCAGCTCTAATTGTGAAATATTTGCCTGCATCTGTGGATATTCACAAATACCTGGGTGGAGAAAATGAGAAAATGCAGTGTTGATATTTTGGTATTAAAAAACTTTGGGCAAAGCATAAAAAAATGAGTGTTTGGTGGAAATAACATAATTAGACCGGTGTATGCCAACCCCACTGTATTTTATCTCCTGCTCCGCTGTTTAAAAGCTCTCTTCTTTCTCTGTTTTAAAGCAGATATGCTACAGTATGTTTGAAATTGCTCTAATCAACACGTGTTAGTTTAAGTTGATTTTAGTGTCTTTACTGGCTGTCCTGTGGATGCACACTAAGAATTTACAGCAGCAAACGTATAGGTCACTACCAGCTATGTGTACAAGTTGAAAGGAAGGAAGACAGTGGTTGGACTTACAGGGAAATGTTCAGCTCACTGGATTGAGCCAATCATCAACGTTGCCAGGTTCAGGGTTTATTTTCCACTGCAGATCAAGCAGGACTCAAGCAAACATGTCAGCTAAATAAAACCTTTAATAGAATTGAGAATTTCTTGTGCTTATAAAATGTTAGACATCATGAGGCCGACATTACTGTACGTGTAATCAGAGCAGGTATGGAGATGACTATGATTATTCTGCAGTGTGTAGTGTCACAGGAGTACAAATACATGAAAGGACAAAAACATGACTTGCACCAGACAGCAATACTCTGCAAAACAAGCAAATAATGAAACAAAGGTTGCTGCTTTACATTTGAGTACAACCTTACCTTAAAAAGGGTTGTAAAAGCATGAAAGGATATAAAAAAAAGGTTGCCATTTTGGGGCAGGCATTCCCTCTCAAACATTTGGGTCCTTCAAGGGAGTGCATAGCAGGGGCTAATGCTGACAATGTTTACCCACAGGCCATCCAGATCTAATTAAGAGGTGAAAAATGTGGAACTAAATGAAAACGCCACAAATCTCGCACTGCATTGCCGCTTTGCCAATGATGTCTTAAACAGATCAATTGCCTCAGCTCACATTGTCAGGGCAGTGATATCCCCCCAGGCTTGCGGTTTAGCTCTTTAGACCCATAAAAAAAGACTTGATGGATGACTCTGCAGCACTCTGACAGAGGCAAGGGAATCCCCAAACTACACTCTCACCACCCAGCCCCCTTCACCACCAACAATCCATCCTCCCAGAGCCAGCTGGCAGTGCTGTTGTTCTGCAGTTTTGGCAGTGTCAGTTTTGTTTGTTGTTTGATTGAATCACATGTTTATTCTTTTCAGGGGGGTTCTTACAGCGGTCAGTCAGATTGAGGGATAATGTTTATCTGGTGTGGTAGAGCTGATTTTGGCCACAAGGCATAGGAGGAGGGCGGTGGGGGTGTGATCAAGAATAGATAAGAATAGATAGATTAGGAATAGAAATAGAAAACTGAGACATGAGGAGCAAATATATGGTAGAAGTGAGAGAGAAAAAAATAGAAAATAAAGAGAATTGTTTTCAAGTATCACTTAGTGAGTGGATTCATGAAACCCACCATCAACTCTCATGGAACAAACGGAATAAACAAACGGAAAGTCAAGAAATACCTACCCCTCCTTGGCAATACTGTTAAAAAAAGCTTCAAAAACACTGCAGTCAGGTGAAAAGTCAATCAAATTAAAGCATGCGATCAAGCATGCGACATCCAATAACGACCTTCAACCACCACCACCACTATTAAACAATATCAACAAAATTGCAAAAGATCTCAACAATGTCACAAACAATGACTTCTGGATTCATAGATGCAAAAACACCTTCAAATGTCCAAGAACAGCAACATAATTCACAGAATACATATCACACGACACACGATGCACATAATGGGACTCACTGGATCAGACATATGCACTCATTGTACCCTTAACACGACTGACGACTACTTCTATGCACTCTGGCTCCGCCCACCTGTCCAACACTTCTTCTATCCCCATCCCTCTGCATACTTGGAGCCTTGGGTACACTTGACACGTCATCAAAACAAATCACAACACCTCCCTCACTATCGCCAAGAAAACAATTTTACAAAATTGGAAAAACAGAAAACAACTCGCCATGTCACAATGGTTAAACCTTTTAATTGAACAGATAACACTGAAGCCCAACAATTCAACGACAGACTCAAAACTTCTTAAACCTCTTAAGTTGCCAGTGAGTTAATGCCACAACAAACACAAACAAATAGGCTCATACACACACACTCTTGCAAACACACATATACACTCTTTGCAGACAGACACACATGTGGAAACACACTTTCACAAACGTACAACATTCATTCTCCCCCCAAAAAATGAATCAATAGATAAATAAATAAGGTTAAATGAAATAAAAATAAAACACACATAGACCTACATATCTAATTTCTCTATTTTTTGTTTTTGTTTGATTCATTTTTTGCGTGTTTATTTTTTATTCTATTCCTATATATTACTACAGTAATCGCTATTAATTATTAATTAATTTACTCATTCATTCATTTTTCTTTATTTTCTAAATCATTAACAACACATGACTGACTGCCTGTTTGTTTCTCCCAATACTGTTTACACACATATCATCAATGATTCAAAGCACGTCCATAGAAATACTTCCGCACCCAGGCTCACTCCATGCTGCTGCTTCCCAATCACGCATCCTCTCCATGCACATATACAGCACATCTCTGTTTCTTATGTTGTTAATCTGTATCCACCATTACTTTCATATCTGTCATTTCTTTTTCTTTGTTGCTGCTCTGTATGTACATATGTCTACCGTTCATCCTTATAGCCCGTTTCTGTTTTTTCTGATCTGTTATCTACAAACTGTCTCTCACTGGCTAGCCATGTGTGTTAGTGTCTTAGTGTAAGTAAGAATTTATCATGTAAACTGCACATCCCATGCTTTGCTCAATAGCTTCCTGATTTTTAAATAATAGATCCTTCACTCACCATCAGTGGCTGAGAGGTATTGATCGTCCATGTGGTCTATCCGCTGTTTACTACTTATAAATCTTACAGTCGGTGAATGAAATAGTTTCATGTGCAGAGAGAGAGAGAGAGAGAGAGAGAAAGGTGGAAAGGCATGGGAAGCTCCACAAGCTCATACAAATAGAAAACCCTCCAGATCTGCCAGTGATCATACTAAACTGAGACATTTGTCTCTGTTGGTTCTGTCCTGCTGTGCTCGCTTTGGGACGATTAAACTCCAACTGACATCATGCTGTCCAGGAGCAGATGAAACCTTTTTAAGCCACCGCCTGAAAAATGACTGGGTGCAGAAGTGTTTGCTGCTAGTTTTGGTTTGACATTACTCAATGTAGGACACATTATTCTATTCCCACCAGTCAGTATGAAGTATTGAAACCATTGCCCCATGGGAAAAACTCTGCAGGCTAAGATTTTTAAAGGAAATTGCAAACGTCCCATTAATGATATAACACATGCTCTCAGATTTTGAAAAAAAATATAAGTGGAAAAGCAAGGTGCCTGGTCTTAGTCGGGAAATTCATAGAGACATGTGACATCTTCACTCTAAATCAAGGCCTTATGCATTCAGAATATTCTCACTGAAAAGGAGAACTGACAAAAAAGCTGACTGAAATGAAGTCATTTGAGAAGTATTGGTGGGGTGGAGGGAAAGGGGCGCGGTGCAGATAAATCCGATTTGAAAGTTAGACAGCGGCTTGGCTAGCCGCGGACAAAAATGAAGCATTCTTTTCTGCCTCCTATCCACAGCCAGCCAGAACAGGGTCTGAAGTTCACTCCATTCTTTCATCACTTGGCATAATTGAAATTCCACAGCCCAATATGTAAAGTAACTCAAGCCCTTAGTGCAAAAAAAAAAGGCCTTTCATAAGCAGTCGTGCCATTTCTCTTGGACGGAGCATAAATCAGCCACGGGCATTGTGTGTGATGTGTGAGGGGTCGAGGGGAGCAAAATATCCTGCTGAGACCTGATGATTATTTCACAAGGAGTGTAGGCAGTGGCCTTAGGCAAAGGCCCACCTGTTTATGGCTTCATTGTCCACTCTGAATCTCAATGGCGGTGACAATGCAACGCGGCCCAAGCTAAGCTGCAGCCACCCACCGTCCGCTTCATTATGAGTCGCAAAATAACGCGTTGGACACGGCTCTCTAGCAGACGTCGATTTCTGAACCTAAACGCTTTTTATTTCTACCTGAAACGTTGAAGGCAGGCTAATGGATTCTCACTTCTTTTCTCCTATGTCCCAAAGTCCCAAAATAAGCCCTCTGTGTTGTTGCTTCTGCACAGAGTACTGAATGTGTCAGACCACGGGATTTATCGATTATTTTCAAGCACTGTTGGATGGATGTAGATGTGCCAGCAGTGAGAGGGAGCATAGGACGGGCTGCGTAAAACAACCAATTACATCATTCTTCACTCTCGCCTGCTGCTCTGGATTCAGGACTGGAATTATGGCTATTTAAAAAATTATACAGAAAGCAAATAGGGCCTGGATAGAATATAATTATGTATTGTGGTACATTTTGTTCAAAGTAGCCATTCTCTTGAGGGCATTGTCCATAATTGTAGCTGCTTCTGAGACTGAAAGGAAGGTCAACAAGGATCACAGCAGGACATTTTCCTCAAAGCATTGTGATGTGGGAGACCTTTTTCATTTACGATAAAAGACTTTTTCTCCCACACAGCGGTCACTAAGAATGCTCAGGTGCTCAAAAGCCTGCTGTTTTATAGTAGTACTGCATGGTTCATTGTTCATGGTTCATTTGGTTGGAAAAACCAAAACGTGAAACCATGGACCACCATAAAAAAAAAGACCTGAACATTTTTTCACCCTTGAACTACTGTGCTGTGCGATCTCTCGGGAGTTGTCTCCAGCGGGCACTGTTGCAACGGTGATTGTGCTGCTTCCTGGGCTGCGGTGAGCAGGGGGATGGTTCGGGCTGCGAGGCTGCTGGACTATCAGGCAGGGCACAGCATTGCCTTTGAAGGCCTGGAGTGTGACTGCTGGCATCACTACACAGACCATGCACCAACAGCGGACATACACAGTACACAGTCACAGTGTAAAATCACTTTGTAGTCACTGTGCATCACACCCTTGAGGCGCTTGTGTGTGTGTGTGTGTGTGTATGTGTGTGTCTGTGCGTGTGTGTGTCTACACTGCTTTTTTGCGCCTGGACTCCTGGGTACTGAAGGGAAAGGTTAAGCTGTAACCAGATGTTGCAAGTCACTGCTCCTATAGAGTCCCCAGTGAGTGTAGAGTGGATTATGAAAAGGGCTTTCATGACTGTTGCACTGTTGTGTCTACTCTTGTCTTAGGTTCTGAAACTTCGACATGTACAAAAACACATAATGGTATTTAGCATTTGGGGAAACATTTTACTCGAAACAAGGGGATGATTTGTGTGTGATTAAAACATCATACTTGGTGTTTGGCATGATTACACAATTCTTAAACTTTCATGCATCAATGATAAAGCAAATTTATCTTAGTCTAAATCTGTGTGTCTGTGTACACATACACAGACACACACACACACACACACACACACACACACACACACACACACACACACACATCTGCTCTGAGCAGCAGATGCTGCTGGTCAAGGCACAAGGACATGTTCTCTTTACTCACAGGCTAGCCGTGTGTGTGTGTGTGTGCATGCCTGTGCGTGTGTGTGAGTGTGAGGAGCAGTGTCAATTCATGGCTTGTATCTGTTCTTAAGAATAATTTCCTAAAAGAACTCGGTTTCACTATATTCACGACTGCATTTCTGGCTGCCTCACACACACAAAAATACATCCAACCATCTTTGCTGACATCAGTGTGTCAGTGTCATTCATCTGTGCTTTGATAGTCATGTACACAGAAGATTGCAAGTTACTACTAATCAAAGTTAGTATGTATATGAGGCAATGAGGCAAGTCATATATTATCAAGGGACGCTATCCTGTTTTCTCCCAGCTTTCTGAAGTATGTTACCCTCACGTAAACACCTTTTCATATACAATACGCTCCATTAAGCCTATTTTTAATGATCATCTCTTTTTATTATCCTCATCATGTCCATTAGCTCCTTTCTTTGTAACGATTTTTGATACCAAAAAAAAAAAGTATTCTATGAAAGAGTCAGGTTGTTTTGAAAAAACTGTTTCACCATTTTGAAACACAAATATTGATTCTCAGTGGAACAGCAGCAAGACCATGTGTATGCATGCTTCATTACTTAGAAGGTGGCTCTCCGCCTCCTCTCTCTCTCTCTGTTGATTACTGGTTTGTGTACAAACCTTTTAGAAAGAAAAAGAGATTCGATTTTTGTCCGTTCACAATGAATAACAATGAATAATATTTTTTTTTACTTGAATAGTTCAAAGTAAGAGGTTCATAAGAGGTTCATCGTGAGTAACAACTATTCATTTCTGCACTGAACCTTTGTGCATCACCATCACTATTACCTTGTTGGGCATTACCTTCCACTTTTCTTCTCTCAATTTAACAGCAAAGCAACCTTACAAAGAGATGATAACACATGTTGTAAGGTCACCAGAAAACAATTAGATGACAAATCACCTGAGGCATGTTGGAAATAAGAGCCATGGGCGCCAGCATCAACTGTCAGAGTGAATTGAAGTTTCGGTCTCCCATCTAAGACTTTACAATACAGTCAGGCATTTAGCTGATGCTCTAATCTGGAGTGAAGTGAGCAAGTAGGTGTTCAATGTGTTGCACAGGGACAGCTTTGACAGGACAGGTGGTTGTTGTTGGCATTGAACCTGCAACCTTTCAGTTATGACACGCCATCTCTAACAACTAGACAATAGGGATGTGCATCTCTATCACTGAGGCCGATACGATACACATCTCGATACATTGCCAACGATCCGATACATTAAAGATACATCTGAAGCAACTACCAATGCGATACGACACGATTCACCTCGATTGCGATGCAGTGCAATTCGCCGTTTTATTCAAAGATTATCGCCCAGATCGCCTGCACGTAAAGGAAGATATCCGGGTGAGAACGGTGACGTGTGACACTGTGGAACATCAGATTTTGCGTCACTTCACACGAATTGCCGTTGACTTGGAATGTCCAGACGAAAACTCTCCCCCCTCCCCTTCCAACACGTCGAGTCCTAGAGTAGCCTTGTGGCGCAGTGCTAAAGTGCTTGCACTGTTGCCTCACAGCAAGAAGGTCCTGGGTTTGATTCTCTGGGCTGTCCAGGTGGGTTATCTCCCAGGCCTTTCTGCGCACATGGGGTCTCCTCCTATAAAAAGAACCCCATCTAAAAACATGCAACATCCTGTCCTGTCCCTGACCATGACATCTACAGCTGGAATTGGTCCCTGGGTGCCGAAAGAAAGAGGGCTGCCCCTGGAGGAAGGATGGCTGGGATGGGATAAATGCAGAGGAAACATTCATTTGGACACCCAACTTGCATGTGTGTGTTGTTTCTGCGGTCGCTTCCCCCTGCATGTGCATGCATGCAAATAAATTAATCTTCATCTACAAGACAATGAGGGACAGGTTGAAAGCAACCATGGTTAAACCTACACATAAATAAACAGGTTCATTAATGAACTTTAATCGTCACATACACCTACATGTAGTGAAATTTGTCTTCTGCACATCCCTGACTAGATACACACACAACATATCACACCACAAACATGCACATGCAGGTCAGGGGGCAGAGCGCAGCCATTGAACGGCGCGCCTAGAGCAGTTTTTGGGGTTAAGTGCCTTGCTCAAGGACACTTTGGCAGTGTTGGTGGGCACCGTAGTTGTGACACCAGTCATTTTCTTCAATCACCAGCTCACAGCTGGAATACACCCTCCTGGTGGTGCTGGGGATCAAACCAATGACCCTCCGGCGATGGGTCGGCCTCTCTAACCGCTAGGCCAACCTGCTACCCCAGCCGCCCCACATTTGTCCCGCTGACATTTTACTTAGGGGGTGAACTTTTTTCTCTCTTGCAGAATTGATAAGAGCCTATTTGATGGACAGAAAAACTTTGCACATGCAGCCATATCATGCTGCATAACAGGCTTGTTAGCTTGCCCAAGCGGTCAAGAGGCAAATAAGGAGAAGCACAATTCCAGGGTGACGTTTAGTATGTATTTCTCCATCACCGTGCACACTGATCTGCCCGACACAATCCAGTTTTTCACTCTCACACAGACTGACTGACTTATATAAATGTCGGCTCACCTAATTGGCTGGCACATACCTTTTTCCTTCAGGGTCCCTTCCAACATCCACACACATAAACATGCAGCAAATATTTACATAAACCATTACACAAAAATATATACAGTCTTAATAAATATTTACACACCCAATAGCACCTAACAAACAACGACAAATACATACATAAATACATATATTCAGACAGCATCACTGAACTTCACCCTACCAACTTCCCCACTGGTTGTTACCCTCCCGGAACTAATAAAAGGTGGCATGACACAAACAGATTCAATTTACCATTACATTTAACTTAACATGAGTTAACTTAACATGAGTCTTACTTTATGCTCCTCAATTAACAAACCTTGCTACCTTGAGTCATAAATCACCACGCATCACCACAAAATACATTTGCAAAAAATTCCACGTTTTTTTTTAACCCGTGTACTAATATAAACAACTCTATACATCAATATACCATTTCGGTCTAGTAATAATATTTACTATTAACTAGAACTCTAACAGCAACCCGTCGTTACAAGGCTATATGAGCCTTGCAATCTAGTATGCCAAACTATTGCCTGTTTGTTTCAAATCTCTCAGATAATTATATTATTTAAAAGCCTATTGCAATTAGTTTGAAGCAGCGATAGTGACATTGAATTTACTTGTGTGCGAGTCATGTGACAACATTGACCACATCCTTTACATTTTCTACCAACCAGGTGAGGTGTCCAAGGTGAAGTTATGAAATTATGAAAAAAAATGCTAGGTTGTTACATTCTACCTGATTAAAAAAGGTTGACACTGGACTATACGGAATAGACCTGATGCATGCACTGAATATAAAATAGGCTCTGAATAGCCTGGTTATGATGCTATCAAAATATATTAGGCTACTGGAGGTTGTGTGTCTTCCTCTCCCCATTACGATGCGGCTGACATGCGCTGCATTAGGCTAATAATCACGACTTCACATAGCCTATTAGCCAGGCGGTCACATACCGCACAGAGACAAGTAACCTAGGCTATAAAATAAGAGCAGCCTAGGTTCAAATATCAAAATTTGCAGGAGGGTTTTCTTCGCATGTTTCAAGGTGCAAACATCCTCGTTCCAATGTTGCAAACTTGATTGCAACATTGTGTCAATGACCGCTTGTTATGCTAAATGGGGAATAGGGGAGATTACATAAGGCTATATATTCACATGCTGAGATGGACACATATAGGCCTATTAGTTTTTTTTTAAATAATATTCTAGTGGAGGGAGATCTCTGTTCCAGATTTGAGAAACTCAGATTAGTTCAACTGTATTTCAACTGTATAACTGTATTTTGATTCGCAAAAGAAGACGCCGTTTTATTCAAAGATTATTGCCCACATTTACTGGAAGATTTTTTTTCAAGAGATTTTGGAATGGCCCCTCGTAACGTTAGCCCTTTCACCACCCTGACATTGGTCAGCTGATGCCACTCCGATTCGTCCTAGTAGCTCGGGGCATCTAGATGCGAATTTGGTCATGGCTGCCATTGGAAGAGTTGGACGGACTTTGAGTGACCAGTGACAAGCGCCGCAATGACACGGATAATCTCTCCCTCCTCCAAGAGGCTGGCGCCATCGACTAGACGGCCACACTGTCCAAACATTGCCATGTTTTAAACTTGGCTGGCTAGCTAGCTATAGCTAACCCAGTTAGACCATAGCCTCAGCGGGAAGTTTTCTCACTAACTAATATGTAAGATATGTTCTTTACTGATTTGTAATTTCTAATGCAGGAAGTGGTACGGAGGCTGCACAACAACGAGAACAACATCCAACAATATGATCCACAAGAAGTGTATGAATGCTTGTTGGAACTAGATGGATGATAGATGTGGATGTTATCACGGGTGAGCAAAACCTTTCAGAATTAGCACGGTGTCATAGCACGGTGAGTCATAACATTAGAACCACGCCAGTCCTATCTAACGTGCCTTTCCAGGGCATTTTTAGGTTAGCACAACTGTCGGAGCTCTGCCAGGTTCTTCAGGGCAGGCTGGAGGAAGACCACGGCTATGTGCACAGCCATCGCCCCATGCAGAAGTCTGCCGCCTTTTCAGACCGTTGGCCCAGACCCGCTCACCTGATTTAGACCCCAACTTTAAGCCATTCTTTTATTATTTTGTTCATTTTTTTGACTTTTTAATTTTTTCACTTTTTTATATTTGCGTGTGTGTATTTGCGTGTGTGTGTGTGTGTGTGTGTGTGTGTGTGTGTGTGTATCCACTTACTTTCACTGGTTTGCACGTTTATTTATTCATTTATTTTTATTTCACTTACTCGGTTTCACTTTTGTTCCTTGCACTGTCACTTTTTTGTAAATGCAATAAGCCACTTTTACAGACATGATATTACCTACTGCTTGTTTGGGGGTTGGGGGTATACTAATTATGTGCTGACAAGAGTTAATGTAATGAACAACTAATCGTCTGATTTTGAAATGGCTATTTCAGAATGAATAGGCTACATTATGATAAAAGTAATCTATAGCCTAGCCTATGGGCATAAATTGGGAAGAGTTAAGCTAGGCACAGAACCAATGAAACTTGTCCTAGGACATATGAATGGCCAGTAAAATCCCATTTAATGTCATCAGTTTTAGCTGGTCTTCTAATGAAATTGAAAGCTATTACTGCATGGTGCTCCCCACGTGGGTCTGGGGTAAATTGCGATAGGGCACGCAGGTGTGAAACTTCCCTTTGTTCTAACGAGGTAAGGAACCTGCCCCCCATCCAGATTGATGGCAGATGTTCCACGGGTGAAAATGACTTTTCATGCAGTGAGAGCACGCTTGAGAAACAGTTTAAGGAAGAGGAATTAATCTAAATATAAAATTATTGGTCACATTTCTAAATAATAATGGCATAGGGCCCCTAACTAATAATTAGATATAAAAAAAATCAGATTTTACCAATGCAACAACAACAACATGTTAGATACATCGCGAGTTCATTCCAAATTTTATCCGGTGCACAGTTTTTTAATCGTGGCAATCCCATTGTGAACTTGCACCGATGCAAATCAGTGAATCTTACCATCCCTACTAGACAATCTTGCAGAGGAAATCAAATATTTAACAGTCATAGAAGAATCACCCTTGGCCATTGGGGATACTCTGCCAAACTTGAAAACTGAAATACTAAAATACTAGAACTGGTAAATTCTAGGATTCCTATGGGGTGATTCCCCATTGTGCCAGCATAGTCTGCTTTACAGTATCTCGATGCCCTCTGGTGTAATTTTCCCCTCTCTAGAGGGAGTGTGATAAGAGTGTGACCTTTGCACCTTCCCAGTGGAGCGGAGGGTGAGCACCACCAGGCACTACTCTCTGGGCCCAGTGGGCTTTGATAAGGGCTTAGTTGGCATCAGGGAGGAAAGGGACCGGAGGATGGGGGGGGTATTGTGGCACCTCATTGCAAAGATAACGAGACCCCCTTGTGATTATGAAGCATCAGATCAGAGGATTTCACACCCAGAGACCTGTGCTCATGTACCCCTGGATTACAGCCTCTTTTCCCTATAGTCCTCTTGGGATGGCACTTCGGAATGTCGCCTGGGAAGGGGAGGATTATGCATACTGCAAAATCATATGGAATTACAGGCTTGGGCTCAGTGGTTTTGGCATAACACGAAGCAACGAAGGCTGGCTTGTGGAAAGGGAAAGGATAAAGGGAGAAAAAGAAAAAAAAGAGTGGGAGGGGAGAGAGAAAGAGAGAAAGAGTGATTAACTTTTTTACTGCATGGTGGCTTTTCTCAGACTTGCCATTTTCAGCCTTTCCCATTTCACACAGTTGAACCTGTGAGGTCCCAAGGCATGAGGGGATAATGGAGAGGAGGTGACCAGCCAGATGATCTGGATGAAGGCACAACCATTTTCAACGTTTCACTGGAAGCACTGGGTGAAACACAGGAGATTCCCGCTGTGCTAATATTTCTCAGACCTGTCAGAAATGATGTTGACAGGTCTGAGAAATGTGGTCAAAGCGTTTCTGTGGACTAACACATGTTTGAATGTGCTCTCTTTTTCTTGACAGCTCTGCCTTTTTGACTGTAAAACACATCTTACTGAATCAAGATGAGCGGATACAGCACGCTGTATGCAGAGACTCACAAGCAATGTAATTGTATTTGTGACAGTTGATACATTTTTAGACGCACATGCAGAGAATATGTGAAGATGCTCTCATTCCAACGTGAGATATCCACTATTTGAAAAACATGACACTGACTCTGCAAATTCATTTCTATCATGAAAATATGAAATAATCAACATTTTTGAGACCTTTGTTTTCAAAATACTTATGCTCTTGAGGATCAAATCATCTCCCTTTTTATAAATATTGAATGTTGAATTTCAATTTCAGAATTTCAATTATTTTCCAAAATACACATTTAGCATTTTGGAAATAAACCCGTCCCATGTATTTGATTAAGGATGGAGGTCTATTTCATATTCTGTTTGTTTGTCTTTCCATTATAAAAATCCAGATCTAAATCAATAAACATTCAGCTTTTGTCTGCAATAATACTGTGTGCACAGTGATAATATGCACACACTGTGTTATGCTGTGGAGTCAAGACAGAGCATTTTTTTTTTTTTTGATAATAGATGGAGACAGGACGAAGGATAGAAGTCTGGTTCATGTTGCCTGTGTGGTGTCTGAGCTGTCGGTGCTGCTCACATGGTGTGACTGTGAATGCCAAGTGGAGCTGAGAGCAGGACCTTTGATCTCACAAAGCAAGCCTTTTAAGGGAATCTCAGACTCACTGCAGCGTACATGGCAACCCTGACATGAGCGATACATCATCTATGTTTGTGTTTTCCCTTATGCTTTTTAAGTCAAATGCATCGAAACAAATCAATCATTTACCGGGTGAATACTCGGTAATACATGGCATCAATAAGAAATGACCAAGTAATTACAGTTGTAAATAACTAGGTACATACTTAATTAATAATTCCTAGGGAATCATGCTACACAAATTTACTACCCATCAATTCAAGGAGCTATTTTGTAATTGCTGAAGATTTATTTTAGTGATAGTTTATTTGTCTACTTTCTAAGAATCAAGGCAATACTTTGACCAGGTCCCAGTCCATTATAATTGTTTGTTTTCCTTTTCTATTCCATTATGATAAACATCTACCATATGTATTCTGCAATAGTACTTAGTAAAACAATTTAAAAAAAACATTCAAATAACATACACAGAAACTGAAATTGGACTGTAAAAGGAAGCATAGTTTGTCCCTATGGCATTACTAGGTTCTTACCATATTCTTCAGAATTGGTAAAGGATAAGTATATTCTCCAAAGGTGAGGACGTTTGAATTGGACTGCAGAAGGAAGCAACACTTAATTCTATATGCAGACCATCCTGTCCAAATGCAGTGATCACAAATGTACCATACATGTTCCGCAACAGACATTACCGTGTACAGACTAAGCATGGTGAAACTGGACCGTAAAAGAAAGAAAAACTTTAAGAACAAACTGAACGTGCCAAGTTGAAGAGTACACCTTGAACAGAACACATACCTAAATGTGAAGGAGTTGACAATTTCACAAATCACTGTCTACTATATTGATTGTCTGCTTTTTTAAAATTTTAAAATAATATATGTTTGCTGGATTTAACATTTAACAAAATATTAAATACATTAAAAAAAAGTCTTAGGTTTAAAAATGATGGTGCATTCAAACAAATGAAAGTAACACACTTGATAGATTCATGCATCTTTTTGGTGAGTCTGTCTGACAATTTGACAGTGGCACAATACATTTCTACACAATGTTTTATTGAAATGCAAACCGAATCAACTCAGCAAGAGTCATTCTGAACAAAGTCCATTATAATGTATGCAACAATACTAATCTCTGTACTGAAAAAGTAAATAAATATATATTCATTATACCTCAGGGGCTTTATTCTTCAAAGCTGGATAATTGCAAAATCCTTGAAATGTCAATATATGGATACCATGGTAACAAGGTTGTGGTTAATCAGTTTTCCTCAGGGGTGACCTCTGATACTGTGGATC
>CABFOQ010052809.1:5176-18311 GCA_900660455.1 Gephyroberyx darwinii
GACTGCCAAATGTCTGACAGTCCAGAAAATGAACTACGAAAACAATCGCTCACTGGTGAATAAGCATGTTTAGAGCTACTACAACAATCTCTCATTGGCCAATGAGTACATGTAGAGTTAGTAAATCAACTTCCCATTGGTGAATTCACATTTTGAAAGTGAATAAACTAATTGGTGAATTGAGGCTCAGAGAGGAAGAGAGGAAGAGAGAGAAAGAGAGAGAGAGCGAGAGCGAGAGAGCGAGAGAGCGAGAGAGAGAGAAACCAAAAGTTTGAGAGAAACGAGCATTACCGAGTCCTGCTTGTAGTCTTGTTGACCTGTAACACAGTACTACTACAGCAATAACAAAGCCACAACAGAATGTTTCACTCTGTGACTGACCTACAATCATTAAACCTTGAAACTAGGTGTATTCTGTGAATAATCGATGTGCTACTGCAGGCCACAGGCCATCGTTGATTCTGCAATTCTCCAACCACTTTCATTAATTCACCATCCACATAGATTTTTAGAATAGGACCACCAAGTAATGATTGGTACCCTGCCAAAGTGGCTGATAGAGTAGATAAACGTGCAATGCTTGGCTGGCAGCTGGTGTTTACTTCCCATACTGGTTATTATTGCAGGGCCCAGGCTACATGTTAGTCTGTTCCCTCCATTCTTAATAAAATGTCCCAGTTAAGAAAGTAGGCCTTCTAGAGTTCTAGATGGTTCTAGGATCTACATCTAGGATCTACATCTAGGATCTACATCTAGGATCTACATCTAGGATCTACATCTAGGATCTAGATCTAGGCGGACTGTCCCTTTTACTTACAAAAGCATTTCTTAGATATGGATTGGCACCCAAAAATGGGTTGTGAACCTGTTTCCTGTGCATCTGACATTTCCACGATAGCAATTTGCTTTCATAAGCCCAGGTGCCACAGACAAACTAAACTAGAGTGTCATTCAAACCTATCTAAAGTTGCAGCTGTACATCTGAGCTGAAGCCTAACATAACAACAATGCTAATAAGACTTAGTCTACTCAACCTCTCCTTTGCCAAAACATCACAGCATCTACCCAGGGGGCACCAAACTCTTGAATTACTGGCTACACTTTGTATTTATCAGTTTGGTTAAACATTTTTCTTATTTGTTTGATATTATACTTTAATCCTGGACATATATGGACTTATCAAGTTCCTTCATGCTGAGTCCGCACTGTCTTGTTTAAGATAAATTCCATGCAATCTTTGATATCGCATTATGTCATGAATATTGAATCTAGGAAGCTAGACCTCACCATAAAGGATTACAGGGGGTGCAAGATGTATGCATCATTTTGTCCAATTGTATGCCAGCGCTGACAGGCTAATATGACTAATTGCATGCTCAATAAATTGAATGCAAACAGTGGCAACCAAACTCTTCATTACTGATTCAGCTTCCCAAAACCCTCTGTTAAGTCTGGTTAGGGACAGTATAAACAGCAGATGTGCTCTTTTTTCCCCACTGTGCCATGTCCATACTGGTGCAGTATGTTGTTACTTTGTATGTTGCGCACAGTTCGGGTGAGTACATCTTTGATAAAAGTGTGCTGATGAGGTACCCAAACATATTTGGTACTGGCCCACTTTCAAAGCATGCAGGGATGTCTTCTTTACACTAAAGCAATGGGTGCCAATACTGTACCAAGCCCATAGTAGGCCTAGTATAGGTACAACATGGTACTGATGGTGTCCCTTGTCCTTAGCTATGCAGCATGGCACACTGAGAACAGCACAGAACTGGTGTAATGTAAAACCTCTACTAGATAGAGTAGTAGACATACTAAAAGCGGCGTTACAGCAGACCCTATTTCCAGAGAGATGATGACACTGCCTGCTAGTCTGGTCAGACTATGTTGCTGTCAGTCGTCATCATCTCCACTATCTATGTGTGTGTGAGAGTGAGAGAGAGATACCAATCATCTCCTCCACCACACATTCATTAGTGTCAGTCTGACTTCATAATCTGGAAGTGTGTGTGTGTGTGTGTGTGTGTGCGTGTGTGTGCGTATTGGAGAGTGTTAGTCATTAAACCATGCAGTACTTGAATGTCATATGAATATAATTTTTTCTACATACACATTTTCTAGATTTAACTATACAAATAAAGCATTTAAAATATGTGTTTCTGTGTATTCCTCAAGTTTGTGTGCCTGTGTGTGTGTGTATCCCTCTCAGCAGGCCGCAGTGTTGGGTTGCCAACAGATCAGCTATTCCGGGGACACCACTTCAGTCTGGCTGAGAGGATGATGAGCTGTGTGTGTATGTGTGGGTTGGAGCAGGCTCAAACTTTCAGGAACGACCTAAGCTCTAGTGCGTTACTGTCGAGTGTGTTTTTGAAAGTAGTGAGCCTCAGAGGAACTTCTCTGGCTCTGTCCCTGGGAGGGGAGGCAGGGGGATGGCTCCCACTTACATCTCAAGGGCAGCAGGGCCATACATACATACAAGTTAAATTTGGATTTTTCAGCTGTATTTTTTAACAAGACTCTGACTGAAAAACAATAAATTAAGAATGATTTCAGTCAGACCCAACCGTGCCCATCAGGTGCACTTGGGTCTTGTCAGCCTCTGGCATAAATGTAAAAAGAAATAAATAAAAAATAAATTAATTAAAAAAGCAATACATTTTAATTAATGATGTGCTACAGGGTGCTACATTTCTTGAGCGCGCGCGCACACACACACACACACACACACACACACACACACACACACACACAGACACAGACACACACACACACACACAATCAGTGACAGAGCAGCACCCCTGTCGCTGGTTGTTCATCTGTCATCTAAAAGCACCTTATTTGATCAATATGATTTCACTGAGAAAGAGAAAATAAAGTCATTTCATAGAACTGGTAATTTCTGCAAGAAGTGGTATAAAGTAGAAGTGACCTGGCATCCCCAATGCTGCAGTGCATGTGCGGTATTATGTCAAAAAACTATATCAACAACACTAACGACAACAAGTCAACGTGTGAGTGACAGCGTCAAGTAGCCATTACTTCAACTTCCTCACCGTCTTTGCAGAGTTTGACTGCTTCGCTGAGGCTGTGAAGCTCTTTCTGGCTATTCTCCAAGGACGAGTCTGCGTTTGAATAAACGAAACAGACATTTATAAATATGCAGGAACGTCCACAACAAACTTTGGGGCCATGCATGGAGCCATGCTGGACTGAGCTGGGTAGCAGGCTAGCATTAGCTTGCTAGCGCCTGAGCTGGCTTCCTAAATCAAGTGGAACTGTCAAAGCTAACAACAAACTTAGAGCTGGACAGTTGAGTGAATCGTACAAAGCTTTAAACGTATAAAGTCTGCACAAGAAAAGTGGGCGTTGTTCGCCTGCCTGTCCGAGACTGTTAAAGCAACCTATTATTATTGCATTTCGTAATATTATTTTGACAGTTACTTTGCCTCAGCTTTGACAGGTCCTGCATGGTGGAGGAGCTTTACTCAACTCAATCACAGACAGTTGGTCCACGCACTTCCAAACACTTTGCCCGTAAAAACAACAACGTTACTAACATGCGAACTTACTGTCAACAAAACATAATTTAGCCGCACTGACGAAGGAAGACCAAGGTTTGCACAGGAAGGTATCCGGACTTGGTATTTGGCGATCCAGTGTCGCCATTGCTCTTCCTTCTTGTTGCTTTGCTGAGCCGTTTTTTCCTCTCTCTCCTTCGCACGCAGCAGGCGAAAAACGAACGAGACAGCAGGAGCAGCTGACGTCATTGCCGTTACGGTTCGGTTTTGTTCGGCATCTGTCGGGAGGGTTGAAAGGTTGAGCGACAGGGCGCCATTCACGAGTTCAAAAGTTCAGTTCAGCACCACGCAAACCCTGTTACGCAGGCTTTACCGTCTAGGTGATATCAGTCTATTGCACTGCTTTGTTTTATTACTTATATTTTATGAAGTTGTGTAGAAGTTGTTCTAAGCATGCTGTTGGCCACAACCCTCTCCAGTGATGTTTTCTGTTGATGGAATGGTTGTTTACTTTTTGGTCAATAGATGTCGCAATAACACTGTGCTGAATTGTCACTAGTAGGCTGTTGGGCTAAAGGCTCATTATGTTAAAATAACACTTCGATGTATTATCGGTTTGAGAAGTTAGAATTGATTGAATAATGGAAACATATTAGAAGCGCCTGCTGCTGTGCTTCTATGAACTAAACTAACCAGGTGAATTTCGATGAATGCTATGATCATTATCAATTACACTCCTTAAATACACTTAAATTAGGTTTTGATATATTTCAACACAAGAGAACACAAATATGATACAGTAGCATTGTGCAGGTGAGGTCACAGGCCACAAGGGGCTTATACTGCTTATAGTGTACTTATACTTTATCTGTAATGTGACCTCAACACAATCCAAGACAAAGTAAACACAACTTTAAATATTACAGATCAGATACTGAAACCCTTTAGATAATAAGATACCAAAGTAGAGATGTGGATGGAGTAGAGAGGAGGAGAATGGAGGGATTTTTAAACCTTCAGACGGTTGAGACTTATACAATGCAGAAGAGGGTTCATCTACATCTCCCCTTTATGGCAGAAATGCATTTAGAAATCAGTGACCGATCATTGCTTTCGCCTGAAATCAGCTGCAGTCTATTTCTGTCCTGGTATGTTGTAGTACTCTGTAGCTGAGTAGGTCAAGCCCATGGCACTGCATTGACCTCTTGTGGCTGAAAACAGAACCTTCTTTTTAATAGGAAAGAGACAGGAGGCTAGTTGGAAATGAGGGAGGTTGTAATCCCCCTTGCTGGCACAAATTGTGACATGCATTCCCCCTTTTTTAAGAAGTATATTGATCTGCCAAAATTGGTTCAATAAAAACAAAAAACAACACTCATCCCTCTGTTATATTTGAACAAATTGCCCACTGCAATCAGACCTTTATTCAACAAATTTAATGACAGCAGTTATTTGGATGCTTGCATCGGCCTTCCTCTTAATAATAATCTAAGGTGTCTGTAATGACCACAGGCCTTGAAGTCATGTTATGACCAGTGAATATAAGAAAATAACACAAAAAACAATAGAGGAGGAGGCCAGGGCAAAGGCTAATTTTACTCTGCTATGAGTACACACTGTACACACACACACACAAACAGAGGTTCTACATTGTTGCAAATTAAAATTACTGTCTAGTATAAAATAAAAATCTGCAAAAACTGGACTGAACTGAACTGAAGCATCTTCTGCGTACATACCAATGACCACATGACACAGCATGAGATAGTGATTTTAGCCGAATCAGAGGGAGTGTGAGAGAAAAGTAGAGAGTGAGACGCAGAGAGAGATTTAAATGAGGGCAAGAAAATGAACTTGATTTCAGTATAATGTGTCATTTCAGGTCAACTACACATGCAACACACACACCAGCTCATACTCTTCATACCTGTACATGCACGCACACACATACAGACACATACACGTTTCCTTTATTCTGCCTCTCTCAGATACATACGGTGCATGCCACACATAAGCATTTCCCTTTGTCTTTTATTTGGTTCTCCCCATCTCTCTCTCTCTCTCTCTCATATACACACACGGCGACTCGCCCACAATGATGTGTTTGTTTCCCAGACAAACAGCGATTAGCGAGGTCACAGGATAGACCACAGAACAGAGGGCACTCTATTTGTCTGTCTTTCCTGGAGTCGTAAACATTGTTTTGGGTCACAAATGCATCCACCTCCTCTGCTACTGCAGTCACCCTTTCCCTCTCATCTGACAACCGAGTAACTGCTGACTCTCAGCGTACAAAATGCAAGGACCAGCTCTTATCATGATATACACTGATTGGGTGAATCAGAATCCAGAAGGAAGTTATGAAATTCATGGGGGTTCATTGCCTTGCTCAAAGGCACTTATTAACTCCATTTCCTCCATTTTGCACCAAGAAAGTGTGATCAGCTGATAATTATACTCAGTGACACACACAACACCCTGTCACACAAATTACAGTGTTGACATGTAGCCACACATGGACACAGTCACAGACAAGCGCATGCATGTTCACACAGACAACCACACATATACACTCACTACAGAGATCAATGTAAAAATCATTTTTTTTATTGAAAAAAAAAAAAGAATCAGATTCTGCATGTTACAGAGTGGATGTATGTCCTTCTCTTGTATAATACAGTTTGGCAGGTTAAATGGATAGGAATCATTGACAAAGCTATAGTTGGTTGGACGATGATTACAGAGTGCAGAGGCATAACCAGTACACCACACACATTCATTTATTCATTTAACTTTGGCCTTGGGAAAACAACATGATCCAAGTTACACTTTTACTATATGAAAGGCAATAGCCAAAAAAACACAAAATTAGGAAAAAAATAGCAATCAATCAAAATAACGATCTATATCACCTTTAAAAAAGGAAGAAACAACAAAACGCCAGCTCACTGTCTTATGGCGATGGTTAAAAAAAAACAACAGTCAACGGAAAACTAGAGCAACTTGTACAAACAACAATAACAGAATAATTCCTTCAACATCACATGTCGAGACACCTTTAAAGTTGAAGCAGAGAAGATACAAAGTATTGCTTTGGCAATATTGTTTCTGTTTAACAGTCCAATAAATTGCCAATAAATTGATAGATAGACATTGAAATTAAAAATTAAACTACATTCAACACAATAACAACAGACCTGTTTAAAAAATGATGGCATTAAAGAAGGTTTAAACCTTCCACTGGTACCTTGGTAGAAACTAACTAAATCTGTCTGTGTATATTTCTCTTTTTAAAAATATTCTATTATTGGGTTTTATTTTTAAGATCATGGTGCTCATAGAAAAGTCTCAATCAAGTATTCTTTTTGGGGTTGAACTCACACTGGTTTGAAGGACACAATAAGCATATTAAGCACAATGTGAGCGCATTATACTCGTTACAATAAAAACCTGATATAATATGCTAAAAATACACACAATGTTCCAATGCTCAACAGGTTGAACACAGTAAGGGTCAACTGCATAGCTCAATATCCCAGCCCAGTCATACCACATGTATACAATGCATGTCATAATGCATTACAATGAATAGCATTTTCTGATGTGATTATATAAGAATAGAGCATGGTGGTCATAACATGCTTATGATTAATACATGATGCATCACAGTGCGTTGTGTTACCCTTGTGACCCTGATATTCCTCATCCTGTTGGGGTTAATGTAGTAAAATCCTCTTTCCGTTACCGTGTGTTGTGTGAAGAGAGGCCAAGTACCTTACATTCCTCTATACCTAAATAAAGCATAAGAAATGCAACCTCAGAGGCTCCTGAGCCATTGAAACGCTGCTGTCAAGCATGAGCTACGATAACTAAGACACAGCTTCATTGTCTGCGCATCTTATGTGCCTACTAAAGTGTAGAAAAGGATACTAAGGATTCATATGAGCATGTATTAAGGCTTTGGCATGCTAACTGCATTGGTGTCGCTATTGTAAAGAAGGCACAGGTGAAAAATAAAAAGGCACAGTAACAGTAACCGTTAAAGTCCTAGTTTCTTCTCCCCACTGCTGCCACAGGAAATAGTTTGGTGACTTTATATTTCTCTCAGAACTGTTCTTAGTTCAACCATGCCACGAATGTGCAAGGGCTGATATGACAGCCAGCCGTTATAAACACACATTTTGTTACAATATGCCAATTCACTTCTACATTACCTGAGAGAGAACAGGCTGCAGTGACGGCTGTAGCACTAATGCAACACAGATGCCTGATGGGAAACTTCTACCATGGCTGCAACTGTATTGATAAGATCCAAATCCAATAAGACACAGGTTTTTATATTGACCATCCAACAACTTCTTCATTCTACACATTATAAAACTCCTTCATCTTTACAGACCACTGTGTGTGTGTGTGTGTGTGTATATGTGTGTGTGTGTGTGTGTGTGTGTGTGTCTGTGTGTATGTGTGTAATGCAAGCATGTGTCAGTGTGTGTGCCTGTGCTCATACTTTGTCTGTTTCGGTAATTCTTCTTTGTATGTGTGTGTCTGTGATGTGTATGTGTGTGTGTGTGATGTGTATGTGTGTGTGCGTGTGTGTGACAGTATATGTTAGATAGGTGCAGGGACCTGTTGCCTTCCAGGTCCAGGTTGGGAGGAGTATTTCTGAGAGTGCCAACGCGTCTCCTTGTACACAAACCAGGCGTTGCCCGCCCACACAAACATGTTGAGGTAGCCAAACACCTGGGGAGACAGAAAATGGGACAAATGTTACCTTAATGATACTAGAAAACACTTACTCAATAATCGTGGAGCATCTTCTCATATCACTGTGAAATTTGATGTAGATGGATAGATTTTTGAAACAATGTTTTTGTACAGTATACAGTAAATCTGAATTCCTATAATATGGGACCATTAAGATATTTAAGACCTTTTTTAATGCCCATTAAAATGTAATATTAAACCAATTTTGCCAGTGAAATAAATGTGAAAATGAAAACTGTAGAACTATCAGTAGGTCTGTGTGACTGGGCTGATTTCTCACCAGAAAAACAGTGTGCAAAGAAACATTTTTAAGATTTCAGACAGCGTCGTGCAGGAGGTGGCCAAGTTCAACATCATCCTAAATTTTTAACATTTTCACAACATATTATAGCACTGTAAAAAATCATTTTAAAACATTTTGGACTGATATTAAAAAGAACACAGCGCAGGTAGCAGCTATGGACGACTACGGACGTCATTTCAACTTTCATTTTACCACTATGGGTTTTCAATGTTGGTGCCAGCTGTCGTAGTAACATCTATTCGTCGTCAGAATGTTTGCTGGGAATAGATGACTTCTTAGTAATGCCACTAATTTCTAAACAAAGATCTTAAGATAGCTGGAAACCTAATACTCCATAGCATGAGTTTCACTGTTTTTGGAAGAAAAAAGAAAAAAAGTGCAAAACATTGTATTTTTTTTGGAAAGCAGCTCTATCTTTCTTCTCACCACAGAGATGTTGAGGGTGCGCATGTTGGTGAACTCCGTGACCTCGCAGGTGACGTTGCTCTCCTTGCAGAGTGCCAGCGTGGCGCTGATGCCCTTGGTGTCCGTGGCATCCTTCACATTCTGCAGGCCCTTGGCCCAGGCGGACGAGCACACCAGCCACAAGAAGGCCAGGGCTGCCGTCACCACAAAGTCCTGGAGACAAGAACGGACAGCTCTACAGTCAGAAAATGTTAATAAAAATAATAATTAAAATTAATAGTACCGTAGTTTATTGTCCATTTCAAATTGTTTCAGGAAGGTCAGGGTTGATTTCACTTAGAAGCTTTTATTTGTTTTGCCTTTATTGATCCAGGTGAGTTGAATTGAGGATTCTCATTTTCAACAGCCCATAAAATCCTAGATGGAAAAGGTCCCATAATTAGAAAACTGTCGAGCAGTAGAGCTGAACATTTATGCCCAAAACAAATGGGATCTGAGTAGAGCCAACTGGCTCTGATGGGCTCATGTCAGCTTGGGTTTAATTTCCCAAGAATGATGCACTTAACCCACAAATGGTGACTATAGTGCAAGTGTCTTTTTAATTAAAATATCAGACACACCAGAAACATCTCTATGAAATACAAAAATGTCTGTACGAAACAGTGGGACATTAACTGTACAGTGGTTACATTTTGTAAACTGACCGGTAGGACAAATACTCACAAACATGGGTCCGAAGTCGGAGTCCTTGTAGATGTGCATGTAGCCCAGATAGACCAACAGAGCCACCATGCTGTACAGGAAGCAGATGATGGCGACACCCACAAAGAACTCCGCTGAGGAGGCGGAGTCTCCCACCAGGTGTGTCGTCGTAACAGAGTGGTTACAGAAAGTGGTGTTTCCCTCGATGAGTGGGACCTGGCTTAACCTGGACCCGAAAAGAGAAAGAAAGTCAATTCTTGGGTTTGAACTGGTGTTCGGCTTAGTGGGAAGGTATGACTGCTGGTAAAACAATGGAATTTAAATTTTGAGGATAATTCATTTTGAAGGAGGAGCAACAATACAGTTGTACTCCAGTGTTACAGTTGCACTACAAATAGCGGGACCTCTAAGGTGGATCGTGTAGTGGAACTGGGTCAATACAGAAGATATTAAGAGAAAAAGAGGATTTAATTTAGTGCTTTTATTAGGTGAAAACATTTTTTACTGTTGTCATCAGATCAATCAATGTGCATCAAATGACAAATATTGGAAATCTTAGCTTCGACTAAACACGTGTTCATTGCATCAAATGCTGTATTATAACTGACATGCTGTCCAAGTTATCTGAGCTGGTCCATTTCAAACTGACCAGTTAACTACAGATAAGTGACGAACGGAAAACTGGAAACCAAGAAGATCACTTCACGTAACAAAAATGTGTTGATAAAAGTGTGAGGGGCAAAAGAGAGACTCTCACCTAAATGGGTAGTGAAACGTGGCGTTGAGAGTTTCATTTCTCCCATCGCCACAGAAGAGGGAGACGATGTTACTCCCTGAGAATCCACCACAGCTTCCAAAAGCAAATATGGCTGTGAGCTGTTTAGAGAGAGAGAGCGAGAGAGAGACATTAGGGTTACAGTTGAGACTAATATGGGAAATCACTGTTAACCTTTCAGGTTAACATAACATCAAAACAAAGATGCATCATGACAAGAAGACCAGAGAAGAGGGAGATAGATAGATAGATAGATAGATAGATAGATAGATAGATAGATAGATAGATAGATAGATAGATAGATAGATAGATAGATAGATAGATAGATAGATAGATAGATAGATAGATAGATAGATAGATAGATAGATAGATTCATACTTGATGGGTTGCATCAACAAGGACAATGAGGATGAGTACAGGAGTCTGGTGGAGAGGATCATCGGATGGTGCAACAACAACCACCTACAGCAGCTCAATGTCAGCAAGACAAGAGAGCTGGTGGTGGACTTCCGTCGGAACAAGAAGCGCCCACCACCTGTCATCCTCCAGGGTCAGGAGGTGGAGATGGTGCAACCTTACAAGTTCCTGGGGGTGTACCTCAACAATAAACTGGACTGGTCACACAATGTTGTGTGTCCAGTTTATTAGTTTAATGATGCCCTCTACAGGAAAGGTCAGAGCAGACTGTACTTCCTGAGGAGGCTCAGATCATTCAACGTGTGCAACAGGCTGCTCCGCATGTTCTACCTGGCGAGTGCACTCTTCTTTGCTGTGGTATGTTGGGGAGGTGGCATCAAGGCAAAGGATGCCAACAAGATCAACAAACTGGTCAACAAAGTGCCATCTGGCTGTACAACGCTACCAACAACATCAACCCCTGAGCCTGCTGCTTTCTTCTTGACCCCGCCGCAAATTGCAAAATTGCACAACTGTAAACTGCACTAAGCTAATATTTCTTGTACTTCCTTGTATATTTTTTTGATTTTTTATACAACCTTTATCCTCCGAACGTGTTTATTATATAGAGATGTGTGCCTCTCTCTTGTTTTGTTCTGCTGCATAACTGCAATTTCCCCTCGGGGACAAGAAAGATAGATAGATAGGTGGTATCCTTTTACTATTTGCTGTTGCAGACTCTATGTCACCACTTATTTAAGTTTTTATCTAGTTTGAATTGTGATTGGCTAGACTTAGTTCACTTGACTGCAGCTTTATGAAAATACAACTTAACATACAACAATATAGTGCTTTAATGCAGCTGTAGAATTCTTTCCGAGGGCGAAAAGGCTCAGTATGTAGGTCATGTGATACTAATACTCTAATACTTATGTCACCATGAGCATCTACACCATGTGACACTAATACTCACTAACAAACAACTAAATTCTTTCAGTCAAGGTGCAAGGTGTCTTTGTGCAGCAAATACAGGCAGGCACACTGATATGTAGTTCTCATGCAATAGGTGAAATACTTGTTAATGAATGAATTCACTGAGTATTAAGTTAATTCGAAAAGATGCACTGCAAGTTACTGTATGCTGCAAAGGAAGACTGTTTTTCTAGACATGTGTAATTGTTAACAAGTGTTACAGTTACAGTTGGCGTCCACACTAGCCACAGCTGTAGCTTCCACCAGTCTGCCCAGTTTTAACACCATGAGCCCCGAGCCTGCCAGCATGACTGATAGCCGTGCTACGATGCTAATTCAAAGCTTTGTAGCCAAACAATAGTGCTTACATAAAGTAATAATCCATGACAGTTTCATATGTCTGGTTTGCTACTCTCCATCGCTGAGTGAAATAATAGTTATTTAATAGTTATTAGTTATTTAATAGTTATTTCACTTATTCCCGGTTCATGAAAACTTTTACATCTGCTGTTCTAAACAGCTGGTGTCAGGTAGCTCTTGGTGCACAGGAAGTGATGGGTTTTATGTTTCTGCCAGCAGCAAAAGAGGTTTGTTTGGAATGAAGAACTGAGTAGTTAGCATGAGCAGCGACAGCCACCATGGCTGAACAGACAAAGAAAAGAGCGCCACCTACGGAAACTCAAACTTCATCAACAGAAAATCCAAGGAGAAAGATGCCACATTACTGGACACACTGTTTGATTGACAAGTGATCTCTGGGAAGTGCAGTGACCAATGGCTGCTTATCACTAAAACAAACATGGATTACAACTTTGAACATTATTTTTAATGCATTTTCATTTTACTTGACAGCATGCAGTGTAAGATGACAGAAAGTGGATGAGATCGTGTGACCAAGGTTATGATCCCAACGTTGGAAGTACTTTGCATGTACCATCGCCTGCTTAGCGACCAGGACGGACCAAACGACGGCAGTTCAACCGGAGAAGCACATTTAAACTGCTTCTTCAATTCTGTTTCATCAGCACACACAACCGCGTCACATTTTCTCACACATGGACAGCAAAAAGCTACCCCTGAATAATGCTTACTACAGGGCAGTTCAACTGTTACCCTGAGCTGTACACCACAAGAACCAACCACACACACACACACACACAGACACACCTCGAGGCCTCTCTCCAGATGTTTCTCCAGATGTCACTGGCTGCCACTTCCTGTTTTTCTAGCAACACACACACACACACACACACACACACACACACACACACACACACACACACACACACACACACA
>CABFOQ010052809.1:26899-53023 GCA_900660455.1 Gephyroberyx darwinii
GCTCTGCGTCCGGTGCAGAGAGAGCCGGCCTTTCTTTGACCTCTTGTTGGGGTCTGCCACCGGGTCCTTGAACACATTCACCTAGACCAGGACAGTGAACAGAAATAAGGGATGGGAATTTACAGTCAGTCTTTTCCCAACAGGTTTGTCACTAAGTGCTTTACCAACAAAAATAGAAAAAAAAAAGTTCAGGAACAATTCATCTAAGGTTATGGAATCAACTAACTGCCTAGTCTAAAAGTAGAAAGACCTAAAACAAACAAAATGGTTAATCTATTGCCGTATACACACATATACAATTATGATTATCACACACGCACGTCTATCTAGATTTATTTTGAATCTGTTTCGATGTTATGGCGTCAGCCCTCACCCCCAGTCCGTTAGTGACCACGTAGCTGCATTTGAAGGAGCAGTTGAGCAAGTCTCTGGTTAGTTTCTGGAGCAGAGCCCCTCCGGAGCCAAAGGCGATGTTCTCAATGGACCACCTGTGTTTCTTCATGCCCTCCACAATCTGGTGAAAAATACAGACACCGACAAAATGTGTGTGAGAGCTGCAGTGGGTTCTCATTGTTGATGTGCATGGATGTCATTCCCATATGTGAAGGGAACTGAAACCCAAAATATAAACAAGAAGTCGGGAAAACACAGGCTAGTGGGATCACATCACATATTGAGTTGCATCTATGCTGCTTTAACCCTTTTACTGTCTAGAGAGTGAAACAATTTAATGTTGATGTTATGATAGTATGTGTGTGCATGTCTGTACCTCCTGCAGTGTGTTGATATCCACTCCATCTCCCTGTATAACTCTGATGTATGGAGGAAGAACCTTATAACCCTTAGAGTTCTCCTCCGGTGGGAACTTCTTACCAAGGATCTCCAAAACCTGACAGAAGAGAAGGAGGTGGAGGAAGGCGGTAGAGAGAGAGAGAGAGAGAGAGAGAGAGGGGACAGTTAAGTCATTACACAGTATTGGTGGTCCTGTGTAGCTCAAAGGGTAAAGTGTGGCATTAGGAGGACCTTTCCTCTTGTTTTATCAGCTTGAAGCTCAAGTTATACAGATAAAAAAAATGCAGGTCATCAACTCAAATGTCGCCAAACTGTTGAGAAAATTTTAGGAATAGTCATTCCACTATATCAGATATCTACTTTAAACATATGGATTTAATAAAAAGTGTTAATTCTTACTATAGTGATTCTCTGTCACACACACAGCCCATCTCAGACTGTGCTCATGCACTTGGCAAGTTTATTTTGTCCACAACAACTTGGGAAGGACGTTCTCCGAGTACAGAAGTGACTTTCTTGGGATTTGATAATCACTTTCAGTTTCCTTACAGATAAACAGAGCCCATTGTAGGTTTAGTGCCTTGCTATTAAGGCCACTTTTGGAGCTTGGTACATTGTTGGGCGACCTTCAGAATATCTTGACATTAACATAGTTTGACATTTAACTAGACAAAATGCACAGGTTGGAGATAAATGTCTTGCTCAGGGGCACAGTGAACAAAACACATCAATCAGTTGTGTGGCAACTTCAAAACAGCATCAGTACAGTGTAAATCCTTCAGATTGGTAAACTGTGTTGGTTGAGCTTAAGTGCCTTACTTAAGGGCACGTTGTTTGTGTTCCATACCTTGAAAACCGTATCTGGAGAAATTTAAGTCCAACTGTGCAGCTTGAGGTTAAATGCTTTGCTCATGACTAAGTCCTTTAGAGAGGTAACATGTACCGTACCTTCAGAACTGTATCTAGGGGGTTTCCTGAGTCTGGTCGCACCACCAGCGGGGCATCAGCACTGCGTTTCACTATCAGAGCTCGTAGGTCTTCGCCCCAGATCTTCTCACAGGCATTGTAGATGTCGTAGCTGTCACTGACTATGGACACGGGCACGTTGGGGAACTGTGTGACGATATGCTCAAAGGCATCTTTCTCATGGTCCTTCCCCCACGCCGTGATGGTACTGGTGAGAGAAAGAGAGAGAAATGACTGTATAAGAAAAGACTATAATTGCTCTATGTTTTTTATGATTGTTCTGCACTAACACATTGTAGACCACTTTGGTGATATTGTTAGTTGTTAGTCATGCTAAGAAAGCGCCTTCAATTGACAATACTGGGAGGGAAAGAGGGAGATGGAACAACAGGCAGAAAACAAGGCATCAGCAAACATGTTGGTCAATTAGGATATGGCACCTTGCTTTGACAACTAATTATAGCGTGGGCCAATCTGAAATTTTGAAATGAGAGTGCAGTCGTGAGATGTATCATATGCACAAGTTTCGCCAAAGTGTGATCAATATCGCATGTGACAGATGAATGAACAAAAACAAATTAACTAAGAAACAGAAAGTCCCATGATGAAATGGGGGTGAAGTAAAAAGGGACCAAAAAAATAAAAATTAAAAAAAGAGTGTGAGAAAGAGTCAGAGAAAGGGACAAAGACAGGAAGTGTTGAAGAGCAACAGCAGTGTGATGGGGTGTAGGGCAGAAAGAGGATAGGATGTAGAGATGAGCGAGAAATGGGGAAGTGAAAACTGTAATTAAGAAAGACGACAGGCAGCCAAGACAAATGGAACAAGAAGAGAAGTATAGGTGAAAAAAATATTAGCACAAAATAACAGACACAGGACGTTCATCAAGGGGTAATACCACAGACTGTCCAGAAGAGGGCAGTGCACTCCAGGGTGTTTTTAGGGGAATCATAAGTTTCTTTTACCCCTCTTGGATGCCAGATGGGTGGATGTTTCTAGGCAGAACATTACATTGAGTGCCAAAAAATTAACACAATCACAGGAAACTAACTGGAAGTCAGTATAGTATAGTCCTCTGTGATTGGCCACTTAACCTGACACATTTGGAGCTGTTCTGATGCAGTAAACCCAGCCCATCTGGTGCGCCGTGCAATTTAAAATAAAAAAATAAAGTGTTTGAATGCTATTTTGACCCAGGTGACAATTTCTTTACAATGCTCTCCACTTGTCTTTTAAATGATTTCTTTCCTTTAGTATTTGTTACTGTACATCTATTTGAAGTATGAAGTGGAGATTGAAGTGGAAATCAGCTGGGGATCATAACTTGTTTTGCGCATTAAGTGCATTAAAGGTCGGCACATCTGGTCAGTTGAGACAACATCACACTCCCTCTACGTCAAAATGAAAGTGGAATTTCACTGTGACTCCTCCCTCTGAGGCAGAAACCTAACAGATTGAGAAGGGGATTACATAACGGTTGCTATGACAACGACTGCCACCATCCCACAATGCACTTGTGCATTGATGAAGCGTGCGCTGGAGCAGCAGTAACTGCCCTGGTGGCAAGGAGGAAACAGCACGGTGTGTGTGTGTGTGTGTGTGTGTGTGTGTGTGTGTGTGTGTGTGTGTGTGTGTGTGTGTGTGTGTAAGTGAGTGAGTGAGCAGAAAAAATGTCTCAACACGAGAAAGGGAAAGAGAAAGAAAAAGAATGAGACAACAGGCCTGTACACAAACAGAGACAGGTGTACTGCACAATGAGTGTGAGGGTGAACAAGCTCTAAGCAGGGTCGCAAATTAACACCAGCCCCAGCCAAATGCTGGGTAAATTTTCACTCCAGCTGGTAAATTTCTCTCCTCTATCTGCCACTTTGGCAGATACCCAACCATTATTTGGAACAAGTTTTCTCTCTCTAAAAATCAATTTGGCTTGTGGATGAAAACGTTTGCTTCCTGACCTGGCTCTCAGCCAAAGACCAGACTGAGGCAGAACTGGAGTTGAATAGAGTTGAGACGTGCCCGATATCATAGATATATAAACTGTGCTGATAATTAAGATTGGCAACAGGAATGGTGTTGTGCAACCTAAGAACTACTGGCTCTCTGAGGTTGTAAAAAGGTTGTCAGAGGTTGTCGGGGGTTACGGGGGTTTCAACA
Source organism: Gephyroberyx darwinii (assembly GCA_900660455.1). Classification (NCBI taxonomy): domain Eukaryota; kingdom Metazoa; phylum Chordata; class Actinopteri; order Trachichthyiformes; family Trachichthyidae; genus Gephyroberyx; species Gephyroberyx darwinii. Next base: position 30,810 of record CABFOQ010052809.1, read on the forward strand.
CAAAAAGCTGCAAGAGCTTTTGAATGTCAAGTTTTGTTGTCTATCGCGTTTTGTAACCCAGAGACAAGAAGACAACAAAGGGAAAACAAGGCACACCTACACATTGAAACTTTTGAGGTAATATCTGCACGCACTGGAAAGGTAAGGCTTACTGGTAGTCAGATTTGGTGTACCGGTATTTTTCCTTTCCTTTGTTCAGTATTGACTTAACACCACACCACAGATATGGCTTATTTGGAAAGTGCTACACAATTTCTCTGTGTCACGATTTACAGCAGCAGTGTTTTTCTTCCCTCTTACACCCATACTGTGGCTCCACACTGTGAGGAACATGATCAACAAGTAACTGGAAGAGCTGAGCGACTAGGGAAACAGCCACTATGACACAGAAGTTTGTATTTGAAAAACAAGTAAATGTTAAAAAAATTGAATTACATACAGCATGCATTGAAAAATGATTGGAGGAAATGTAGACTAGACGTAGACAGAAGTAAATGGGTTATAACTCTATTGAAGCACGATAAACAATAATATTGAATTATTGTCCAGCCTAATGTTATGCCCGTCTCCATCAGCCACTTTGGCAGGTAACCAACCATCATTAGGAGGCACTCTTCAATTCTGAAACTCTAGTTAGCTGGAAAAATTACTAAAACGGGGGGTGTACTTTGTGGCCTCAAGTTAAAAAAAAAAAAAAAGTCAGGTTCCTGCCCTACACCACACTGGTGAGGGGATCACTCAAACCTCTCTAAAAGGCCAGGGGAAACTCTGCAGCTCAGATAAAAAAGGTCACACTCTGACAGTGAGGGACTGAGACAAATTCTGTGTCCTTGAGCCATATTGCGTTTCAATAAAGCCTTTAGAATGTGTATGTGTGTGTGTGTGTGTGTGTGTGTGTACCTGTGCTCTGCAGCAGGTACTGAGAAGCCTGGCACAGGGTCCTTGGTGCCATAGTACTTCTTGATCACTCCGATGCCAGCTACCGTGTCTGTGCCCTTGAAGTTGACCAGATGGGCAGAGGCCCCGATGCCTGCAGTCTGCAAACAGGAGGAGGGAGAGGGGTGGAAGATGAATAACTAGCATTTTCAGAAAATGCTCCCATGGCTACTCATGTTTTAGTTAGTTCTTTTTTACACATTTATCTGTTGGGGGGGGGTTGACTGACTGCATGTTCATTTTCAGCAACATCCTTTACCCACTACAACGGAGGTAGAAGGTTAAGTGCCTTGCTCAAGGGCACCATGATGTTAATGGTTGAGTGAATGGTAGTGAGGTAGTGAGAATGGTTGAGTTTCTCACTACCTTTCACCTCTCAATTCCACTTTATTCAACCCTACTGTATTCTACCTCTTGTGAGGAGACGCCTCTGTAGCCAAAGTCGTGCAGTTTGTACTCCAGGCCCTCCAAGTTCCCAGAAGTCTCTAGGAGGTACTTGGCGAGGATCTTCTTCTGCTCTCTGGAGTTGGTCGCCACGGTGATGGGATACCATATCTGCACCAAGATGGTCTGATGTGGAGCGGGGAGAGAAGAGGAGGAGAGAGAAACAGAGAATTATTCTACTTTTTTATTGTGATTGAAGTGATTCTGATGAGATGTGGATGGGAATTATCTGAGAAAGAAATGATGTTAACACACTTTTTCTCCGGACCTACAGGAGAAGAAGAGAGACAGGAGGAGAGCAGGATAAGAGATGGGAAAGGAGAAAAAAAAGGCAGAAAGGTGAAGAGCTCACCTCAGTAAATGTTTTAATTCCCCAACTGCATCCTTGATTAAAGATATCAATGTTCTCAGACAGAAACCTTGTATATTCAAGATCTTTTTTTTCTCAGGAATCAAGCAAATTATTATTTCCTCACTGATGTCGATGCAGTTTTGAACATTCACAATGAAATTTCACAATATTTCGCATATGGGATGAAACTCACTCAACACATAACCATGTTAACTTTCAACAAAAAAAAATTGCAGCTACGTTTTCTTTCCACGGTAGCAACGACACAAGAGTGAGTGTGTGGCGAAACAGCCCTGCTGACCCAGTATTCAACTGGTGCTACAACCCAAAACCAACAGGCTCACGGGGATCAGAAGGGGCCGCTGATTCAAACAAGACCGACTCTGGGAAAAGTACATCCCTGGGACGCCTTGTGTCAACTCCGAACCATTTCGATGCGAAAACAAAAGGCTGTACAAGCAACTAACCGGGAAACCCAAATTCTACAATCATACATACAGTATGATTGTAGAGTATGTACACTATGTATCTGCGGTTGTGTGTGCAGGTCTGTCTGCCCGTCTTTCCTCCACCCTTTTGGAAGCAAAGCTGCCAAGATATCCAATAGTGAATATCCAGATGCTACCAGATCAGATCCTATAGAGGACAATCAATTGTAGATTGTAAAATCACACATTCATCCTCTATTCTTATTGCAGAACTCATACTAATATGTTGAGAAGCTTGGATTGCTTAACTCTTGAACTTTGATGCTGCCCAGTGCGCTCATAGCTCTCTTGGCTTGGGGCCACTGGTGCCTGATGTTCTGTCTGGGCCCAACTACAATAAATACCTGAGTCAATATTGTCACAGAATTACACACTGTGTTAGTAACATCGTGTGCCTCTCATGCGTGTATTTGGAATGACAGCTAAGTGTGTGTGTTAATTAAGCCTCAGGAAATCTATTAGAGACAAGAGACCAACCGTGGCTAACCTCCAAAAACATCAAAAACATCAAGATGCATAGTTTAGTAAAACTTACAAAACACACACGTAGAAATAAAAGAGAAACCTCAAACCTTGAGATAAAACAAACCGGGGGAAAAAAAACACATCTCCTAATTTCAACTTTTCTACACTCCAAATCTCCACTAAACTAGTGTACACAACGTGCCTACTAGATACCATGCAGTGTGGGCTTTCAGAAATGTCCACCCAGTAACCCTGGCCAGGTCACATGCCTCCTGAGACTAATCATAATCTAAACCATAATATGGACTCATGTGACTGTCAAAGCAAGGCTAACGCCCCCCTCACTTCTGACCTTTCCTTATGCAACTTATCATATAACATGTCTCACTCTCACACACACACACACACTCCTAAGCCCAGTGTTTGTGTATTTGTTTTTACAGTTTATTATTTAGGATTCTCACCTAAAAATGATGAATTAAGTTTTTACACTGGATTAAATACTGTCTCATGTGACAGCTTCACAGTTTGTCTACTGCGTTACTGTAAAAACAACATTGGGGAGATGAGAATGCACATGCACACACACACACACGCATGCGCCCACATAACTTCTCGGTCAATGTCCCAGAACAAAATGGAGGGAGATAAGGAATGACAGAGAGAGAGAGAGAGAGAGAGAGAGAGAGAGAGAGAGAGAGAGAGAGGAAGGAAGGGACAGAGCCAGAAAACGACAGAAACAAAAGTGAAAGCATGCGAGAGTGAGAGAGAGGGAATGACAAAAAGGGGAGGAAAAAGACAGCCAGAGAAAGGGAGGGAAAGAGGTAGAGAGAAAAAGCGGGGGAGAAAGAGAGAGTTTGACCTAATGATGCAGCCCAAGGACACCAGGCTAGGAGCTAGGTCTAATTTTACATCAGCCATGAGGAATGACTGTGTGTGTGGCTGGGCGTGTTTGTGTGTGTATGCACGTATTTATATCAGCTGTGAAGAGTGAGTGTGTGTGTGTGTGTGTGTGTGTGTGTGTGTGTATCCAATTATATCAGCAGAGTGTGTGTGTGTGTGTGTGTGTTGTCACTATGCACCCGATGGTGTGTGACCTATGTGCAAGTAACCTCCCCCTGCCCTCCCCTTGCAGTGGGTTCCATTAGAAGTGTCTGTGTGTATAAAGCTATTGATCCACATTTAGTAAACAGTAACATTGTTACAGTTTACTCAAATTTTCCATTATATAATCAAAAGATAAAACTGTTTTCTATCAGCATCCAAGGTATGAGAAGTATAAACATAATGTTCCACAGTTTTTTATCACATTCTTTGAAGCGACTGCACGATGGAATCTCAGATGAAGTCAAACAACGTTTACCCACAGACGCGGGCCGAGAGCATGACTCAAAGAGAGCAGGAGAGGGAGAGAGGGAGGGAAAGAGAGTAAGGATATCACTCATGGTAACTGAATTAAGTCTTGCCGAGTCACTGCGGACAGTGTGGTCGTGCAGGGAAGGTCTGCGAAGCCTTTAAAGAGCGGATCTGTACGTTAACTCAACGTAATACCTGCAGGGTGGAGGAGGATAGCTTAAAATGGAATGCTTCAAATTGGAATTGTGATAAACTTTATTCATACTGCACTTTGTACAGTGTAACAAAACAATTATTAGTGCTCATGCTGACTATTATCTGCTGGATTACTTCAAACTGAATGGACAATTTATTCCAAACTGCACACCACAATTAATCGTTATTTTTGATTTAGGTTTTTGGGTCTAGACTATTACAATCAAAATGCTACACCAACGACTCTGTAACTACTCGCAAAACCGACAGGCGGTTTGGACTGAAATCTTTCATAGAGGAAAATAATTGGCCTTGACTCTCTGATATCCTGCAGTGGCTTGAATTCAACTGCAAACTGAATAAACATACTCTACCGGTTAAGACTAATTCCTGAAATGCAATGCCTCAGGGAACAGAACATTGGTCAGGGCAAGGGGTTGATTCTGGGCTTTCAAAAATGAGTTTGTCAATTAAGTAAGAAAAAAATAAAAACACTATAGCAACCAAGATTTCAGGGGATTTTACAGGTGCCTGACCCTCTGCTGTTGTTTAAGGAATAAGCCATGAGAGGCCGTGATCTACAGTGATTTAAGAACAGCTAAAAGCTGTTGTTAGGCAGGCCGCCAAGCAGAGTGGTTTATGACTTTTTTATATGCAGTGGTATCACGCCACTGTAATAAAAATAAAAAAGAGAGCATAAATGTTCAATAAACCTTTTATTTTTAATAAATAATAATTAAGTCTTATTCTTGTGCCCTGCAGTATCATTCTAGCAGCAGTATGAGTGTTCATTTTTGGTTAGTGAATTAATATTGAAGGTTATGAGGATGAAGGAGTGAGCATAATCAATGTGACTCAACTGAGGACTGACTCAGTTGTATGATGACAGTTATAAAAGGCTCCAATGGAGATCACAATTTGAGTCTGGGTAAAAAAAATTTCAACCCCAGAGTGAAGCAGAGTTACTGAACTAAATTTCACAGTACTTGTGTCATGTCAGGCCCGCTAGCCCTTCTGGGTCCTGATACGTATGGGTATGAAAACAGTCTTACCTCTACCCAGTTGGTGAGCCAGTAGCATTCAGGGTCTGTGCTCTCCACTGTGAACAAAACGTTGCCACGAGGAATCACACTCCCCTCTGGCACCGCCTTGATTTCGATGGGCAGGTGGCCCTTGTATTTCTGTAAATACAAACACAGACACACATAATCAGTAACGCAAACACACACTCGTCCTTGTGCCTGGCTGAGGGGGACACAGTTGGGGGAATAAACAGTGTAGAAGGTTCTAGTGGGATGTAGCCCGTTAGTATCAAGGCTTTTTTTTGTCGTTTTTTTTTGTGTTTTTTGTTGTGGGCTGAAGGACGTGACCCTGACGGCTGATGATTAAAAGTTGCTTAGAAGACATCAAACTCAATCTGGGAACAAATTCAATCTGCAGGTAATCAGATTGGCAGCTCGCTCTGTATGCGTGTGTGTGTGTCTCCATGTGTCCCAGGGGGCATATCATGTAGTTGCTGTGGGTGTATGGGGTCTAATTGTTCAAGAGGATGTTGTATATTGTCCTAAGTGTGTGTCTGAGTAAGTGTGTGTAAGAGAGACAGAGAGAGAGAAAGAGAATGAGCTCCGGACATTAGAAAATGTCATCCTGAAAATTATACGTGTGTCTGTGTGTGTGTGTGTGTGTGTGTGTGTGTGTGTGTGTGTTGCTGAGTGAGTGAACTGACCTCTAGAATGCAATTCCAGCTCCTCTCACATCACCTTGAAAACGTTTCTTGTATAAACTTAGGTGTGTATTTGTGCCTGTGTATATCTGCATTGCTAGTTCCAGGTTCCAGGATTTTCTCATTGAGGATATCACCTTGAAGATTTTCCATGTGACCCTTCCTGGAACGCACCCATTTTTCTGCATGCATGTAACTGCATGTGTTCGTGTGCGCACGCTCACCTCCAAAATGTAGCTTGCACCTTTCTTATTGAAAAATGTTTTTCTGTAACCTCCGATGCGTTTGCGTTACCTCCAGAATGTAGTTCCAGCCCTTCTCGTTGAAAACATCATCCTGGAAGTGTTCTCTGTATACCTCCTTCGCCTCCTGGATCTTCTCTGGAGTCACAACCTTTCCTGGAGAGGAGAAAGCGGAGAAGAGGAGGAGGAGGAGGAGGAGGAGAGGAAGGGATTAAAACACCAGAGAAAGTGGAGGAAGATAAATAACAAGATGGGAAGATTAAGATGGATGGAAAGAGAGCACAGGGGAGAGATACAGATAAGAGACAGAAACAGAAAGTGTAGGAAAAAACAGAAAGGTACAGAGATAGAGATGATCAATAGAAAGAGAGAAAGAGTGATAGAAACACACACTGATGGAGAGCGAGCGAGCACAGGAATGCTACACTCTACTGTCTATTGCAGTAATTTAATTAGGAGCATCCCTCACACACTGACAAGGCATCTTTGTCCACCCAGACACACCCACACCCACACCAGCTACTTGCCTCACGTTTGGCTATTTCCTAGTCTACACATAATAAGACCATTGAGTAGAAGGACACCGTGTGCACGACAAATCACTGCAGTGAAAGGTTTGCTCAAATTTAAGGACATTAGCATTACTCATTGAAACCAAGGGGCATCGCTAGCTGCAGGTTTGTAGCTAGCGATGCCCCTTGGTTTCATTGAGGAATGCTCATTTTAGGGAAGTTCAGCTGGGGAAAAATATCCAGTTCCAACTCAAAATGTCAAGTATCCCTTAAACAACTGGAATCGCTGTTACGGTAAATATGTTTGGTGCTCACATCCCCCCTAATTCTACCTCTACCTACCTGTTTTAGATTTTGAGTTGCACCACTCCCCTGATGAGATTAGATTCAATTTTACTGTAGCATGAGTCATTCTAGAAGAAACGTCATGGCCACTTAGGTTCAAGGACTCAAAAATGTATGTTGAAATGTTACGGGCAGCAGGACGCCGGTTATAGTGGTTAGAGAAAGTGTCCTGTAACGGGAAGCTCACAGGGTTTGATCCTCCATGACCCAAAATGTCTGCCGTAAGTGTCCTTGAGCAAGTCACTGATCCCCAACCAGCTCCAGAGGCACTGTTCTGTAGCGGACCGTGTTGCTCTGACATCCTTGTAGAGGGGAAAAACGCCAAAAGGCAATTTCCCTACAGGGATCAATGAAGTATCACGTTAGCGTGCATCCAGTCTTGCTTAGGTCAGCATCGGGCTAAACCGAGTGGGAGTTGCTCCACAAGATGTGGCTGCGCTTTAGTGGTCTCGATTGAAACACTCTTGGTCCCATTTGCTTACAGATTTATTAGATTTAATATAACTGTAATTAATGTAATTAAACTGCAACTTCTAAGTAAAATACTCCTGTATATTCAATTGTGATGGTTTAAGGAAGTTCCACAACACTTCTTTTCCATCTACAAACCAAACTCTTCAAATTTAAGTGAGAATATACCTAAAAACGTAGATGAGTCGGATTAACAGGCTGGTCAAATGAAGTGCTGACTGCATCTTTAATAGTTAATCTTTCAGTTTAGAGGGACGCTCCTCGCAGGCAGCTGGCCTTTCTTCTTCAGATGGTGAAAGAGCAGCTGTTCTTTTGTCTGTTATCCCTGACTCTCTTTCTCCCCTGCACCTCTGCTACCACACCGTGAAATCCTCTTAAGAGAAAGTGGAGGACGCATTCTCTCTCACCCTCCTCAACTCTTTCTGTCGCCCTCAGTCTGTCTGTCATGTGCCCCATGAGATCAGACTGAATCACTTTTAAAATGCACTTTTAATCACTTGCTTTTATCTGATGTTGGCACAGAGTTGCTTTAAACTTAATCGTCATATTAGAAGTAGTGTATTTTGTCTTATTTAATTCTCTCTTTTACAGTTTTTTCTTCTTCTTAATCTATGTAATTCAGACTGTGACCTTGTTTGGGAAGTTTTCTATTCTGTCTGAGATGGGATGTCAAACGAAGACCCAATGGTAAGTAAAGAGAATGTCCTTCAACCAGAAGACCACTGACAGCAAGCATCTGCCCTGCTGAAGTGTCCTTGAGCAATACAATGAATCCCTACCGGCTCCTGGAGCGCTATTCTGGAGCAGTCCCTGTGCTCCAACTTTGCTGTGGAGGGTGATGAAGATGGGTTTCTCTCATGGGGCCCAATAGCATCACAAAAGGCTCTACATAGCTTAGTTTGCACTCCGGGGCTTTACCGGGCCATCCAGGGTTAGCTTATTACCTGAGCCTCTGAACTGCTCCCAAAACCAAAAATATGTGATTTCATTTCTGACAGCAAATAATATATTACTTGGGCTATGGTTTGTAATAAATAGTATTTTTCAGTTTGTGGCTCTGGGCCTGAATCCAAACTAACCCGGGGCACAGGCTCATTAAAACACACACCCCTCCTTCAACAACTATTACCATTCCATACCCTTGAGCAAGGCACTCCAGAGCACTGCTCCGGTGGAGAAAACTGTGGTTGTACGGTGCAAATGTGAAGCAGGGCAAAGCTGAAAAAGTATGTGTGTGCAAAGTTGATTTTCTCTGCATCAATAAAAGGTTAAAAGTCTAGTCTATGGAAAGTTGGAAAGTTGACTAAGAAGACATTTCTATTCAGCGCCATGGTCTGGGGGAGTGGTAGCAGAGAGGATTTTGCTTCATAGAGCTACACCTGTGAGCTGTCTAGTACTACTTCAGTGCCTTGCTCAAGGCGTGCTTTGATGGCCAAAGGGAGTTGTTAAGAGAGAGGTGAACATTAATCATTCCCTTCCTCCATCCAGATTTTCCTCAACTCACCCAGATTCAAAACCGCAACCTTCTTGGGTATCATTCTTCAGTTGGCAAGCAAGCCTTACCTTTTAGGTATTTGTTGAGGATGTACTGTAGGCCGTAGAAGACGGTTTTGTCGTATTTGACTTTTCTGCTCTTGGTGACATCTGTCCTCTTCTCGCGGCACTCAAAGTAGGAGTACACTTTACTCGTATTGGGAGGGTACTGCTTGTAATGTGTTACCTGCAGAAGAGAGGGGACGAGACAAATTAGGCTAGCAATTTATAATACACAAAACTAGACTAAAATACAAAAGAATGGAATTGGGAAATACTTTTAAAATATCTAAAACTGATAACATAACATCACATATTTCCATGGTGCAGGTAACAGGAGATGGTATGAGCTAGATTCATCATTCTTTCAGCTGGCTATGCTTCAGAACAGGCCTCAAACCAGGTGGTACCAGGCGGTTGTGTTCTTGCCTTTTCCTGGTGTTTTTCTCATCCCGACTCTCACAAGCCCTTCCATACACTTCCATAGCTTGTGGTGAGGCTAAGTAACAAAACTACTTGTATGCAATTTTGGAGAAAAATGCTTTCATAACCTATTAACCTGCACTAGCATTGCTAACAGGAGGCTGATGCCAATTTCTCACACCCCATCCAAACCGCCCAACCACCCAGCTTCCCACACACATACTTTGAGCACCTCATGAATCAGAAAATCATTGTTATCCTGTACTGGCGTCAAAACGGACTACAAAAGGTCTCTCCAACTTGACGTGTAAAAGGAAATGAGCTCTCCATGTCCACAGGCCTCCTTTATTCGTCTGCCAGGTAACTTAAAAATGTCCTAAATTAGGTACGCACATTACACCAAACAGTGCACACACACACACACGCACACGTAAATGGAGGCACTCTGTGTTGACTCCCAGACCGGTGATCTTTTGAAATCCATCGATACTCATGTGGAGAGAGGAGTTTTTAAAAGTTTCACTTTTCCCCACTTAGCTACAGCTGCTAGTGGTCAATAGTGCTCTGAATCTATGGGCAGAGGTAAGAGAAATGGCGACCAGGAAGTGTCCATTCATTTTTTACGGTCTATGGTTGTTTTTAAATAAATTTGTTTTATTACTACATATTTGCATGACTGTATTTAACCCCAGGGAGGAATGGCACCAGCCACCACTGGTCACGACCTATAGCTTAAACACTGCCAGTATTCTGTATCATTTCTGGTTCAGTGGGAGTGCTATCTGTCAAAGATTTCTCCCCTATCATACCTACTCAAATATTAAAATGTAGCAATCAAACTGAAACGTGCCCAGACCTGTCCTACACGCATGTTCACTGTAATTCTTCTGTTTTCCAGTCTTACAGGATGCAACAGTTTTGATTCTGATTAAATAGAGACTCGATAAACTAGAAAACAGACATGTCCAGGCTTGTTCTACACCCAGAATAAATAGCTTGACGTACAGAAAAACAGACACTGCCCACCCACAGAAAAAGACATACAAGAAAGGATACAGGGATGACTGTAGCCATCCGCTTACCAATTAAAGCAAATGACTCCAGGGATTTCCGTAGAGTACAGTGGGTCATTTGAGGATTTAACTCTAACCACGAATCGGCCACTCAGAGGCTCGCCACTGAACTTGGCTATCATTTATAGTTATTAGCCGACTGTAAAACACCAGCCACATACTGCTAAGCCTTTGACTGTAGCTGGCAAGTTAGTCTACTCTACTGTTGCAAACATCTCAACGTCTAGTAAAATGAATGAGTAATAAGTAAAATAGTAAAAGTACCTGGTGAACAAAAAAAGAAGTTTCCACCAAGTTGTCACCTGTCACCGGGGTGGGGGAAATACTTTCAAAATGCAGACTAACCAATTTCTGCTGTCATCTGTCAGTTACTTTTATATTTAGTATATTTTAGTATTTTGCTTTGAAAATCCACAGAACAGGAAGGTTATTCCATGTATTCCAATTTACAGACTGTAAGAATTAATAGACTGTATGAATTGTCTTAGCATCATCTATAACTATGGGAGCCCAGGAATGACAAGGGGTTTGAATGAGTCTGCAGCCGGGCTCCTTACACAGGGACCAGTATGGGTCACAGGCTTGTTTCTGGAGAGTCCCTGTATGACAAGAGTACTGATATTGTTTCACAAGACTAGATTCTAGGGAAAGACTACATTTCTCACCCTAATACCCACATGAAGGTAAGTGCCTGATACATAAACAGATATCAAATAGGAACTAGGAACAAAACAGCCCTTCCCCTATGGTTTGGAAGGGAAGGGAAGGGAAGGGAAGGGAAGGGAAGAGAAGAGAAGAGAAGAGAAGAGAAGAGAAGAGAAGAGAAGAGAAGAGAAGTAAATGTCAATGAACTACTCAGTTTCTCTGACCCTGTCTCTGTCCTCTCCTCTGGGCTTTGAGAACTCAAAATAGAGTGAAGATACACAACACGACACACATGCCTAACCATGTGTGTCGTGTGTGCACACACAAATGTAACACCAATCACTGAAGTGACACAGATGTGGCTGGTGCAAGCCAAGTTACTTTTCAAGACACGCTATGCAAGCCTCCTCATTTATCATCCAATATAATACATTTATACTGCACACTGACCATAACTATTGATAGCTATAAAAATATGATGGTGCAATGTTAGCTAGTAGGTTCATCAAGCTAAATGAAGTATTGCTTTGTTCCAGACTGCCATCACTTCTACACTTCTCCCCGCTACCTATTTGGAACAGACCAAACTAGGAGGTTGAGCGTTTTTCGTATCAAACGGATTCTGGGAAGTGTAATGTGGAAATGTAAATGCATTCAATCATAAGTTCTACCAGTTGAATTCCACCAAAATCAGGCTGAGGGATAAATAAATCTTCGGTCTATAACATATTTCACAATGGGAACAAACACTGTTGGTGGTTTCCTTCCTTCCTTGTATCAAGTATTCTGCAACCTACTGGAGTAGACAGAAGTGAAGCAGAGCTGGGCGGGGATGACGTCGACCACGGCTCTCTATGTAATGTTACATGAATGTGGGTTTACGGCAATGAACTTGAACAATGTTTTGTTGTGGTGTTTCTTTAAAAATCAGGGTTAGGATTGATTTATGGATTGGGAGTAATGACATGCACCTTCTCCCTATGTACAAATCAGCCTGACTCCTCACCTACACACTAAACTGTGTGTGTGTGTGTGTGTGTGTGTGTGTGTGTTTCCAGTCAATAGACTAGCCAGCCTTGTGGCACAGTTTATCTTTTCAACCAGCCAAAACATGAAGGCATTCAGGTGCAGCTTGTTTTCATGTTTTCATTTCACTGGTCAATATGGCTCTTTATTTGCAATGTGTCTTTCTTTCCTTCCTTTCTTTACAGAGAGACACACATATAATACAATCCCAAAAAAAGAAGAATGCAAACACATACCAGGCACATGTAAATGTATACACACACACACACACACCCATTACAGTGACATTAGTAGCTTCAGTACTCTGAATGCCAGCGTGTCAGTACTCAGATGTCAGTCAAATCCTAACTGACTGGCTGGCTTCCCGGATACCGGTGAGCTTACTGTCTGTGTGACTTTACTGGCCATCATACTGAATCAAAGGAGAGGAGACATGAGTAGACTAGAGAAAAGCAAAGAGACAAAAACACTAACATTACCCTGGTCTGCCAAAACAGGTGCAGCTCACCTGGGAAAGACGCAGCATGAAATTTTAGCAGTGTCTGCCCAAATCTTTTGTCTTTGTCCTTTATTTACTCAACCTCCGCGGTTTCTCTTCAGTTGTGACTATGGTAGCTTGACTAAACACACTTGCTGTTCCTGCTTGACAATCATTATAATCATACTTGATCTCAAGGGAAGAGGAAGGGATTCATAACTTGTGCAACTTGTACTTGTACTGTGGCTGATGTGTTGTGTTTCTCTACTAGCCGCTTTGCCACAAAACCAGTAATTGTTTTAAGGTTCTTTTCTTTTCTTAAAATTCTTTGTGTTGGTGGTAAAATAGTGACTTTGATTGATGTTTTTTTTAATTATTATTATACAACAGGTTTTCAGTGGATTTTAAGGGCTTGAAGGTCATTACACTTACTCAACACATACATAACCAATTAGGAAAAAAAAAAAAAGACTGTCACTGGGCAAGCGGGCAACTCCCATCACTCAGTTTCATCCAAATTAGGCCCATTACGCATCCAAAAGGCTCAACAGTAAACTGTACCTAGAATTAAGCTTACACCAAGTTCACATCCACAACGCAAATGTAGGAATTCTAATAGAAACAACTCTAAGTGCTGTGGTCCACAAAATCTCACATCCTGAATAAGTTCAAAGTAAAACTCAACCCTGTAAGGGGTTTTCAAGGGAAAGCAACAGCTTATTTCTTGGCTGAAGGTTCTCCATTACATTGATGATGCGGTACACCTGTCTTACAAGCCTCAAGGCCAAATGTAAAAAGACTTAAGACAAGAGGTTCATATGCTCTCAGAGCCTGGCTGTGAATCAAATTGAATGAATTAGTCTCACTCTGGGACCCAGGCTCATTAAAACATACTTGTACAGCACTTTGTTAGGAAAAGCGCTACAGAAATACAGATATCATTACTCTTTGTCATGTGGGATCCCACCTGAGACAGGTTTGTGCATACTGACTGATGTGGAATCAGAGAAAGACAGAAGAGGGCAACGTGTTCTCTGCTCTTTGTCTTATCATCTCCAGCAGTCACACATTCTCTCTTTATCGCCGCTACCACATTTACATTTGAAAGTTCAGTTTCACTTTCTGTATCTGTTGTCTCACTCTGCACCGTTCGCTTTTTCCCTAAGCTTTGGCTTTCAAACATAACCTCTCCTCCGACCCTCCACCACCCTCTAAATGTTGTCATGTGACTGCTGTACAAGGCAACCAATTGTTGTTGCCACATACACTTCTAGTTTTCATACACACCAATCTTTCTCTCAGTCTCACACACACACATACACCAATTGAGTGAACGACAGACACCCACAAGTGTCTTTGATTAAATGGTTTTAACAATCAGTGGTTAAAATCTTATCATTTCAAGAAAAAACATTATTCTTAAAATGATGCTGGCTATATTCTGATATGTGGGTCCTTAAACGAAGCTTTAGCACATTACGCTTTTCCCTTTAAGTTTCATGGCTACAATACAGTCAATAAATATGACCTGTAGTATTTTTTAATGATACCCCGTTTTCTTACTATCTTATGTAATCCACATGGCCTTTGCCACAATTACCAGTCCACATTCTTGATGAAGGCACCGTTGCCCATCTTTAATTACTCAGAAACTTTCCATTGCCTTACTGTTCATACACGTAGACACAACAGCTCCAAGACCAATGTTCCTACCAATATTTACAATCAACAGTTATAATACCTGTGTGGTCATGCATTTGACACACTGAGACACACACATCAACCTTCCTGGTCTTGATAAGGGGTAATTACAGTGTAATTTAGCAAGTTAAATTGAATAGTTTTATAATGGCAGCTAGAATAACATGTAGTTAGTAATTTATATATATATATAAATATAAATATATATATATAAATATATATTTAAAAAATTCTCTGTGATTTTTTTTTTGACATCTGCAACTATAATTCAGGCTAAAAAGCTGGGATATAACGTTATAGTGCAGGGCAAACTCACCCAAACTCAGCTAACTTACCCATCTTTTTATTTATTTATTTAGTTTACCCTTAGTAGGCTGATATTAATCTGACAGATTCATTCATATACCACAGTAAGTATTATCAAATAGATTTAAGGTATCGTTATATGAGGATGGGGTCTAACGTAAAAACCTCTTCTGAAAGTACAATTTAATTGTGCTAATGATGATCACGGACTAGAGGTCATATGTTACATACCGGTATATTTATCACTGCATCCCTGTTTAAAGGCCTGCAACTAACTGTAACGTTATTTAAAGACCTCATGAAGGCATTGGTTTGGATAATTCAATGTAAGTTTTGGACCTCTACACATAAGAGGTAACGTTAGGCGTCGACGCAATTGCCGGTAAATGTGGGGAAACACGCAAAGCACAATTACTTCAGACCACTTAGTTCAGACCACCTCATGTGCAGTTCACCACATTATCCACAGCACTAGCTAGCGAGTGGCTAACATTAGCTTTTTGATATCAACCCTCTCTGTCTGTCTCCCCCCTGCGCTCCCTGTTAGCTTGCTAGCTAGGTTAGCTAGCTGGGTAGCGCCGAGACTAGCAGAGCCGGTGGGAAACTGTCGCCTTAATCAGCCCTCCTGGATGGAGCTAGCTCGAAGCAAGGGATGCTTGATCTCTGAATTTGGTACCCCGTTTCTACCTGCCCTCTCCTCCTCCCCATTCGGCCTAGTGTATACCGACAGAGATAAGACACAGGGAGCAGTGCGATGGCCTTGGGACTGATGATAAACCACCTTGACTTATTCATTTCCATCCGACAACCGCCCCGCTGCGCGGTTTCATCCAAACCACCATAGGAACCTTACCTTGTAAGAATCGGTCGCTAACAATATGTTGAAGTCGGTGTCTCTGTGCTCCATCTTTCCCCTTGGTTGTGAGTCAGTCGTAGCTGTCAGTGTTGTGTTGTTTTGCGCGCCGTGCTGCCTGGGACTCAGCCAGCCTGCTAACGGTGTCGCTGGGAGAAGGACAGACGAGAGAACCGGGGAAGGGGCGGGCGTTAGAGCGACTGTCGTCACCAAAAATCCTGACGACATTGCGTTGTGGAGGTGAAATCGAAGATGGTGTATGTTTGGGAAGTTGACTTACTCAATAAAAAAAAACCTGCCTTTCGGTCTGCAAAAGTGGGCCATTACACATGCGCCCCCTCACCCCAAGACAAACCATAGCTGGATATACTATACTACTAGTACTAAAATATTACTGTATAATTACTGTAAATGAGAAATTAAATGTATTATGTAGAGTATAAGTATCATTACCCTAAACAAACAAAACCATCCCTAGCCCGCAACAGGGGTTAAAGTCTGTATTGATCATTTTGATCTTTCTGCATTGGGTTCCATTAGGTCGGATTTCGTGGAAAATCTGCTGGATTGGTTTATGGCACAAAGGGAGATTGCGTCAATGATGACAGAAATCAAGGTTACTCCTCTGAAAAAGCCTTTATTAAATGGTTAGTTCATCTTGAAACAATACAAACTCCAACATGTTTTTGCAGGGCTTGCCTTCATCAAGGAGTGAAAGATAATGCATCAAAATTCAGCCATATAAATAGAATCCAGTAACAAGGAAGTGGCAACACCTTGTGGTGGACCAATTAGGCAGCTAACAAACTTGAAAACAATAGAATAAACATAATCTGGATTATTTACAAACATCAAAACAGACAAAATATAAAGTATCAAATAAAACACATAACAAAAACACAAAGAAAGACAGAAAACATAACACATTCATAGGAACTGGGGTCAAATCAGTCCTCATTTATACCCAGCTGTCTTCTTTTGGTTTAATAATTGAAGATAGTTTCCCACGGTCACTGTTATGGTCTTCACCAAAATGTATGGCCATGGGATAGTCCATGTTTCCTGCTCTAATAGCATGTTTATGCTCTGCAAGCCTCTTAGAGACATTGTTTAGTACGGCCAACATAAAAAAAAACTTGACAAGAGGGACATTCAAGTCTGTACACTACATGGGTGGTCTTACAATTGGTAACAAAATATCTTTACATATTTTATCATATTTTACCCTGTGTCACATTTGCACAATTATTACAAATTCCACATTTGAAAGAACCATTCAAATCTAATCAAATCCAATTGCAAGGAGATTTAGGAGGCAATTGGCTGGGTACCAGCCTGCCCTTTTAAAAACAACTTGCAGTGGCCTGGAAAAAAAAAAACCTTAAGTGATTCATCACATTCAATCTGTCTGATACTTTGTGCATGTTTGTTGTATTTTAGGGAACATCATCAGATCATATTATTTAATCAAGAAAAACATTTGTATGTGGGTTAAATACAAAGTCCTCCTACCATTTACCCATAAAGAGACCTGCCAGGCTGGGGCTGTGGCAGGCCCACGTTGGACAGCCCCTATCTTGTCTGAACAGTGTGAACTGAAAGGCAAGAGAGTTTTTCAAAGTCCATTCAAGACAGAATATTGGGGGATTTTCTGTATTAGGTTGATTTCTCAAATAGTGTTTGTTAGGCTGCAAGTCTCTATTTGTGTTCTATATTAACATACAGCGCCACCATGTCCATAGAGAAATAAAGAAACAGTGCCTATGTTTTTGAGTTTGTTGATTTTATTCAATACATCAGTGGTGCCAAAAATTAGTCAATATACTTTGAGAAAGGGAGATTGCTTTTCTGCACAAAACAGGAAGAGGTTCTCCACTGTTCTTCCAGTGGAAACAGAGCGAATGCTTTCAGAGTTTCTTGCAATGGCAGATGGTAAAACGAGTGAAAGCCTTTGGAAAAATCACTTCATCATTTATAAGCTCTTATCCTTCTTGCTCTTCAAAACAAATGCATGTGGACCAGCACCAGGGAGGGGGAGGAAGAGCAAGTAGCAACATTCTTTTTGTGACAGGAAGCAACAGGGTTTATGGGAAATGGGCTCTTAATTTTAAGAAACACTAGAAATAACAATGCCACTGGCAGGAGCTACCAATCGTCACAACCATGGTCTCATTTGTTGTACTGTGAGAAAATAGGGGTAGAGTGAGAACTTTCTGCTTCTCTCTCTTCTCAGACTCCCCATCCTGCAGTTGTGAAAACCCAGCAGAGGAGGACAGTGTTGGTCAAGAAAAGTCATAAAATGGAAATGTTGATTGAGGAGTGTGTGTGTGTGTGTGTGTGTGTGCGTCTGTGTGCATGCGTGTGTGTTTAGTTTAGTAGTCGGGCAGCATGGTGGTGTAGTGAGTAGTGTAGGAGTAGGGAGACCCTTCAAATAAGCAACCATCCACTGTGCTGTAGTGTCCTTGAGCAAGACACTGAAGCCCTACCCATTACAGGGGGGCGGTTCTGTAGCCGACCCTGACCTCTGACCTCCCTGTGGAGGGGGGCAAGAGAAAAGAGAATTTCTCCTGATTGCAGAATTTACTATAGACACTACAGACCTTGGTGTCATACAGGCATACATACAGCCAATCAGCACAGTGACCCTGGCCTAACAGCGGCGTGAATGCATGGGGGCTACCTGGTGCCAGGTCTGGGTGACTGGGTTGAACTTCTGCACACTGGTAAAATGGTCCACACCATCAAAGCCACCAACACAGTATAAAAAGCTGTTGAGGTAAGCAGTGCCATGGTGGTCAGTTCAGGGTATCATATTCCTCAATGCTATTGGTTGTAATGCCGTTGGTTGGTCACGTCAACCTGAAGTGACCTAAAGGAGAGCGCAGGGCAGACGTGGACGGATCAGTTTGCGACAAGTCAACGTGTGATTTATAGTTTGAGGCATAAAGATTTGTTTGCATTTGAAAGGGTTGTATACACTAACATGTATTTTGAGCATTGATGGATTAAGAAAGTTCTCAAAAAACGTATTTTAGTTTAGTTGATTTGCACATTGATAACATCGCAGTAAATGAAGAAGAACCAAACACAGAAATAAAAGGTACAATTTAATAATGTGTGTAGGTGAGATTAAAAAAAGCACCCAAGGCCCTTATAAAAACATCTCATCTCAAAATGAACAGAGGGAAGAAACAAGCAAACAAAGCTATCCAAAATTATATGCAGCTATTAACAAAATTTAGGTGATTAAATGAATTCCAGAGACTTTCATTCCATCCCTCAGTTGCTGCACCTTGGGCGACAGCACAGAGGAGTGGGATTTGCGGTCCTGAGATGAGGGGACGATCCAGCGGAGGAGCACCACGTCCTCCTCTCCCATATTGAGGTCATCCCCCTCTCAGTGATGCCAGCCAAGTGCTGCAGTGAGAGTTGCAGGAGCTCCTCAGAGACGTGGACCATCTCCTCAAAGTGATGCAGGATGAAGAGGTTGGCCTAGCGCCTCAGCTCAGGGCGGTAGTGAAGAAAGCTCTGTGGGATCACGATGTAGAGCATAGAAGAAAATAACTATAGCAATCCTATTATAAAATTGCCATAATAAATTATATATAATAATAAAAAAAGATGTAAAAAATAAATATATATATATATATATATGTTTATATCGCAGCAAAACCTTAAAGTATATTTAATGTCCTGTATATCCTATCATACAGGGAATAATGTAGTGATATAAGATACAATTACCCTTAAGTATGATAAGGTCACTATAAACCCACTATGGAGTACCACAGACACACTTTAAGTTCCTATAGGAATATTATATTGATTTTCCGTTATGTGTGACTTTCTGGTTTTGATAAATAACTCTTATGCAGCAGTTTCTGGCCTGTGCATTTCCCTTAACTGTCATTTATTCATTTTGGCTGTGCTATGCAATTTTCTTCATCAAGTTGTTTGGTTTTCATTCACTATCTGATATCCAATTGTGTGTTTTTTTTCTTGTCGTCTTATTTTTTAAATGTGTGTGTGTGTGTGTGTGTGTTAAATTGCTTCTGTTGTGGTGAGAAGTTTCTATAAGCCCAGTGGCATTTGCCCCACTATTTCTTATTCCCTTCTTTGTGATCTAACCTTTAAACTGTGCAATTAAATAAACCCTAAGCTCCACACACTTCTATTCACATTGCAACAGAGTTAATATGATTGTATTCTTTTTAATTGATCTGAAAAGATTTGAAGATTATGGACATCTGGAAGTATGTGGAAGTATGAGCTGCAACCAGAGGACGTTCTTGTTAATATTAAATTCAATGTAACTCTTATTACCAAATCCTTCCAATCCTACCAATTCCTTCTACCTCATTAAAGACTGTGTGTGTCATGGCGCTTGTATTCCTCTCCATGTAAAAACTATGAAATTCTGGGGTAATGAAAGCTTCTTCCTCTTCATTCATTCTTGTGATAGATGCTATACTTTTTGATCTAGACAGGCTTCTGCAGGAGTCTCCATCTGAGAGGTATAAATCACCAGAAATCTCTTCATAATGTGCTAGCAATGGTTGCTCACATCACATTTCTTAACCATGTAAAGTCTGGGTGTAATCTATTGGAATAACATAGAAGTACAAATAAAACAATAAAAAAACAAAAATTGTGACATGATATTTTTCCTGTTACATTTGTTGAGCGCCAACATTAACAATCTGTAATAAAGCAGACAAAAAGGTATCATTTTTCTTATTGAGACCACATTCCAAATGTAGCAAATAAACTGAGAAGATATTGACTTTCATAATAAAAATAAACCCTTCTGGTCTGATTCATTTGAGAGAATAAAACTGGTCTAGATCAATGTTTGTACTAACCTAATATGGGTGGCAGACCTATTTCTACACAGGACACTGGTAGGTAATAAGTTTGGCTCCATGGCTGAGTTTAAGATCCCCTGATCTCGAGAGAAATTGTACAACTAAGAACCATTAACTTCAATGGTGATGATGAGTGACGAAAGAGGATAACTATAAAATATAGTCGCACTACAACTAAAGTATTTCTCTATAATATCACATTATCATATTAGGTTGTGGTTCTATTAGCACAATTGACAGTTACATCATATATTGTGAATTGGTAGATATGTATTATAGGAATATTATATTGTTCAAAGTTCTTATAGGAAATTTTGTTTGTTTTACAGTGTTCTCTTATAATTGCACCATACAGTATCCTTGTATAGTTATAGTTAAAAATGGAAAATGCATTAGAAAAAGGCTTCTTAAACCCAGTCAAATAAGCAGCTTTAGTATGCCATATCCCTGATAGTTTAGTAGCAATATAGTAATTTAATTCATTCCTTATATAATTTCCCTTTCCTGATCTGCCTCACTGCCCTGGTCAGGTCAGGTGATCCAGTCATTCAGCGGGGCGGTGAGAGATTCCAACCCGCTGGAGTGATGCTTTCTTCGGCCTATAGCAGTGAACCTCTCCGCTCTCTGACCCAGGAGGAGGGAGGGGCTATGGGTGTTGTGGGACAACGTGAGATTTCCGCCTGTCGAATAAAATGTAGTGAATGCAAAAAGAAGAAGTAGGCTGACTCATGTGGCTCTGCTTGGCTACTTGGCAGCTACCCTGCTTTCACTTTTAAACGTGTCCAAAGTAAACAGTTTATGACTTTCCGTCACATGATGCGTATCCTGAAAAGACAGCATCTGCAAGGTGCTGCGTCTTCCCAGAGGGTCACACTTTATGGCAGCCAGGTCCGTGAACATTCTACACTAAAACAGGGAAGTTGTGTTTAAAACCAAGACGCAGTGTGAGGTGTACACATGCTGAAGCTGAAGCCAAAGTTTGACCTGCACAGAGATGTGGTGTCTGATATCCTAAGGAAAGAAGCGTCGCTCGGAGTCAAAGGTGAGGCAGTCAGGTTGATTTCACCTGTCAGCTATCGGTTACTAACTTCAGGTACAGACAACTTTGATAGGACTTGGACAATAACTTTAATACTAACCGTTGCACGCCATTAATACGATGGATAACAATTATTGATCCATTTTTTTCGAGAAAATGCTAGCTTAAAGCAGATGGAAGTATGCTAAGCTAGTTAGTGTTTACATTTTGGCCACTAGATGGCACTGCCGAGCCTCTGCCTTTTATTGAAATAGACAAAAACACGTTAAATATCTTAAATCTAATCAAAAGATTGAATACATGTGAATATCATCCAAAGTACAAGTGAAGTCTATGAGTCTCTAGCTGAAAGTAAGAGGAAATAGTTAATGTCCAAAGGCTAAGAATATATATTTAATAGCATGATTATGCTAGCTTTCAGATATCCCTCTAAATAGAATTTTATAAAATAATAGAATAGAATAGAATATTAAATATTAGAATATTGTATACTAGAAAGTGCTATTATGATCTATATAATGACATGACCTATAAATCAACTGGGAAAGTACTGAAGGCCAGAGTGGGAAAACTACTGAATCTGGTAAATAAGATAAGAAACATATCACACAGCCAACTAAAACCTGTTCCCCCTGGGTTTAGAAGAATAACCTTGAAGCTGGGCATCCCTACCTTAGCCTCTCTATATAACCACTGTAGGTATTTCTCCATTCAGAGAACTGCATCCGTGTACTTCTCTCCAT
>CABFOQ010052809.1:57970-69282 GCA_900660455.1 Gephyroberyx darwinii
TTCTAAAGAATAGGTGGAGGAAGGTGAGACGGAAGGCCGGCAAATGGAACAAGTAGGAGGAGGAGTAGAAAGATGTAGAGTAGGGCCTGTTTGAGGACTAGTGATTGACTATGAGGGAAGCCTCAGCCATTAATGAACAAAAACAAGTAATTCAGGGTCTTTTTCAATCCATTATTATCACCTCAAACCACTTTATTTCTGTCCAAGCCTTGTCTTTTGAAGTTAGGGTTAGAACTTTATTCTAAAACACATTTGCCTGCCTGGCTTTGCTCTGTTGTACTGCGTTAAATCAAAGGGACAGTTTATGTGGAAATCAATGCTACCTTTTCCCTCCACAGTAATATAAACGTAGATGTACATATTGCATTTTGTCAGAGGCCATTACACTGAGTAAGAAATAACAACAGTGTTTACAAAGTTGCTCATTTCAGTTTGTTGAACGGCTGCCAAACAGAGAACTTTCCCAGAGCATCGCCATGGTGAGAAAGCAAGACCTAACCTGTCGATATATATATATGCATTGTTTTCCAGCAAGTGTCTCAACATTGTGCAGATAGTTTCAAAAGAACTGTTAACATCACATCACTACTCCCATTACTACTTCCACTTTAAACAGTGGCCTTGAGAGTGAATGGTAAAGATGAATCCAATGTGATTTAATTTATTTGTAGTTCTGAAACATAAGATAACATACCCCACAGAGATGCAGAAAGTGTTGCAAAATTCTTACAAATACATATTAGCATCATTCCAAAAAAAAATATCCACCATTTGATGAAATCAAAACCTGTTCTTTCATAATGATTGCGGGTATGAAAGTAAAACACTATGGGTTACTGTTTATTCCTGGTTATTTATTTACATTTACTATTTTTATAGGTATGTATTTTGAGAATTTAATTAAATAAAAAATGTAATTAAATTAATTTAATTAAATGATTAAATTAAATCTTTATGTCCCCTTTAGCTTTAGTAACCACTGGTTGATAACTGACCTTTTGAGAAACTCACTGCAAATTCCCATCCCCTTTCTAACCAATCATGGAAGACTGCACTTCATTCAGTAATTGGCTCCTGCTGCAAAATCAGCAAACAGCAGATCTAAATTGATGCAGAGCCACCCTCACCCGCACAGAACCCCCATAGTTAGTTAAGTTAGAGAAAGTTGTGTCTATTTAATTAAAAAGAATATTTGTGCAAAACTCACTCAGAGTTAATACAGAGTTATAAAATGTAGTGTCAACATTAATTTGACAAATGACTGATAGAAGATAGAAGAAGAGTCATAATGGGGAAAAAAAGATTAGTTTCATATGGAGAGTGGGCAGTTCACTTTCCACACTATTGTTTCTTCTTTATTTACTGAAAGAGTAGGAAGGCTGAGAGGGGATATGGAAACTCAGAGGAGAGGGTTTTGGTGGGATTCATTCCTAGACCAGCGGGAGTAAACTTCAAGAGGAAATGAGTCTTAACCATGACACCTTCTCAGGGTGCACATGATTGGCTTAAACTACAATCAAACTTTCCAGGTAGTAAACAAGGTTTTAAAGAGGTATATATTCATTCTTTGCACCTCAGAAAAATAATAATAAGAATATCAATGGCTTGACAAAGTTATTATTTTTCCAAAAGCAGACCCTTCAATGTCAAGTTTGAGGCTGTAGGCCAACGACAACTAGGGGTCATTTGAAGGGTTTAGTTCATGTAATAAGATGCTTAGGATCCATTAAGGCTGATGTCTCATAGTCAGAAAGCTGTCTAGGTGTGTGTGTGTGTGTGTATGTGTGTGTTTCTTTGTGCTCCAGTTATTACAGTTAGCAGTCCCCTGGGTGTCATCCATAAGTTCCATCAGCAGTATGCCAACTGACAAATTAAAATGGCCAACGTCCAAACCTGGAACCTGCCGTGTCTCATCTCCCTTCCCCTTTCCTCTCCTCCTCCTGCCTCCAGCCTCTCTCTTGTCTTGCTTTTACTTCCTCTCTTAATATTGCACTTCTCTCTTGTTCATGTTCTGCCTATTGACTATTTCTCCAGACTCTCTTTCGTACTTAATTTGTAGAACTTTCTCTCTTGCTTGTTTCTCTTCTTTTACCTTCTCTAAATAAACGAAAGATTTTGGAACTATTTGTAACCAGGTGTAATTTGTTACTACACTAGTGAAATTTGCAGTATTGTCTCTTTGTATTCTGCTTTAGAAGATCTGCAAGTTATGCATCTGTGGTACTGAATTTTTTCAAAGTTACATTGCATTTGGAAAGAGATACTTCAACTGCAAATTTTGGTGATTTTCTGATCAAGGTACGTGGCTCAACATAACAAAATGTATTATTTGATTTGTTATTTTGGATTCTATTTGATGATTTTATGTGACTTTGGTTGCTAGATAATTTGTAGCTAACGTTATATTTAAAATGGGGTTTGCTGGACAGATAGTATCATGGCTAGTGTTAATAATAATAATAATAATAAAAATAATAATAATAATAATAATGATAATAACTTAAATTTTTAGAGCGCCTTTCAAGGTACCCAAGGCACTTAACAATAGAAATGTTAGATTCAGTTGGTGATTGCAAGCTTAGCATAAACAAAAGCTACTGCTGTTTGTTCTCGTTGCAGTTATAACGCAAGCTGCTTTTGAGTAAGCACGCTACATCAATTTTTGCCATTGAATGGTTTGGCATTTACTTTGGTTGGCATTTTGGAGTTTTTGGTTGGGTTGGAAAGTGTTATCAAGTGATTAAATCAAACTTATTGTTCCCAGTAAGTTGGCAGTCATCAAGAGTCATTGATGCTAGCTAATATTAGCTTAGCATAAATGGAAATATGGTCGGTTGCTCTGTTTAACTGCTAAATAACTATGCCCAACAATGCATTCACTGATAACAAATATTCAATGACATTTATATGGGATTCTTCATAATCATATGGCGTTATCTGTGTCAGTTACCAATCCCTGACTAAATGGTTTGTTAGTGGAGACAGCATGGAAAATGGAGGTAGGGTGGTTACTGGGCTATAAATAATAATAATAATAATTATTATATTATTATTCTCTGTTTGAATGTTTTTAGTGCAGCTTGTTAGCATGTTTTCCATTGTCCTACCTCTTCTGCCTTCCCATACTTTCACTTTGACATTATCTCACACTGCACTAACTTCCATCCTTCCTCCCGTGGTCTTTTCAACATTTAACTTTCTTTTGCAAAAAAAATCCTTGAGTGAGGGTGGAGGGGGTTGTCTAACAAAATTAAATGAGATTTGATTTTTAACTTTAATTGATTTACCCTAGCTGAGATGGTCACAGTGAATGGTTATGCTGAATAGCTTGCGTATCGAACACAAATGCTCGGTGGCTGTGAAATCGATGGCAGAGGACTTATTGAAGTTTTTGCATCAGCACTAAATGCATGATGCCCTTAAAGTTGTCACAAACACTGGCCGTGCTCAGCCTCTCTCTGTGCTGCTAGCTGGCGGCCTGTCAGGCAGTCTTTCCTCTCTGTTTTACTATTTTTCTGTGTGCCTCTTTGTTGTTGTTGGTCTGTCTGGCTGCTTGTGTTTTTGCGTGCCTTTCTGTCTGTTTCTCTGCTTCTGTCTGCTTCTGTCTACCTGGTGGCCTTTCCTGCCTTTCCTGTCTTTCTATCTGTCTTCCTGGCTACCAACCCACTGGTCTTTTAGTCTGTCTCTCAGGTTGAGTTCAGGAGGTTAAAGGGGAATTCGGGTATTTTTAAACCTGGGCTCTATATGTATATATTCGTCATTTATATCCTAAAATAGGTACAAAAGGTTTTGGAATTGCTCCTGTAGATCGCCTCAGTCAGCAGTCGCAAAAGGGCTGCTATGGCTGCAACGTAATCCACAGGGGCAAGTGCGCCGATCAAAGTACATCCACTAAAAGTGCTTGTTTTTGCCACTGACAGGCTCAGATTGTTATTCAGAAACAGAAGCCTCGCTCAAGGAGAAGTCTTGCTCTGAAATCTGAAAGATGAGGTTAGTTGTTGTAGGAAGAGGTTAAACAAAGGTTTCTGGTTAAACAAAGATCTATCTCTGTAGGGATCCTTTCCGTAATGTTGTAAGACACTTCGAATAACAATCTGAGCCTGTCAGTGGCAAAAACAAGCACTTTTAGTGGATGCA
The DNA here is from genome assembly GCA_900660455.1 of Gephyroberyx darwinii. NCBI lineage: Eukaryota > Metazoa > Chordata > Actinopteri > Trachichthyiformes > Trachichthyidae > Gephyroberyx > Gephyroberyx darwinii. The sequence goes on from CABFOQ010052809.1 coordinate 62,108, forward strand.
CTTTGATCAGCGCACTTGCCCCTGCGGATTACGTTGCAGCCATAGCAGCCCGTTTCACGACTGCCGACTGAGGCGATCTACCTATTTTGTACCTATTTTGGGATATAAATGACGAATATGTACATATAGAGCCCAGGTTTAAAAATACCCAAATTCCCCTTTAAGGCAGGGTTAGGAGAGATCAGCATTCCTGGTGTGTTGCTATCTACAGTGTGCTTAAAACAGGGATTATACCAGTCACAGCAATATTTTCCGCCGGTTAGCCTAAAATTGTTGGTTAAAATTCTGGGTTCGTTCGCTGGGTAATTTAACATTTTCATTGTCAATGATGTGTATGTAAAATCTTTCTGACTTTTGAGTCTGTGTGTGTGCGTCTGTGTGCGCGTATGCATGTGTCAAGCCATTGTAGTGTAAACCACAGAGAATTTGATGAAATTGAGTCACTCTTTGACTTACATTTGACTTTGTTCCACTTAGGTATCTCTCTATGCAACTTTCTTTATGCCTCGCTCCCTCCCTGTCTCTAGGGTCACCACTCGAGCATCTCTTATGAAAGGGGTGCTTAAAATGTCTAAAGGGCAAATGACATGCCTCTCTTTCTCTCTCTGCCACTGTCAACCTCTCTGTCTACCTATCTTTCTCCATCACTCTTTCCCTCAAGCTCTCTCTCTGTCAGTATTTGTCTGACAGACACTATCTGGCAGACACCTTCTCACTATCTTTCTCTCTCTCTCCTTCTCTATCTGAGGCTGCAGCCATTCATTGAGGATACACCAATAAACCCTCCCCGCTCTAGCCCTCCCCCAACTGGCACCAACTAGATATTACAGCAGACTTGGAGGTCTAAGTGTAATAATAATAATAATAATGATGTACTATTATTACTGTAATGTAATAATAATAATAATGCTTTTTTGTTTTACAAGGAATAAAACACTGGTAATAAAATAGAGTAGAAATAAGTAGAAAAATAAAAACCCAAAACAATTGCAACACAGCAGATTAAAAGCAGAGCCAAAAACAGAAAATAAATAAAAGCAACAAGAATCATAACAGATGAGTGAAGTAAAATAATTACGTTTAATGTTAATGTTAATAATTATGTCTTTTATAGGGGCCCTGGCTGAACGAGAATATTGAACAATTCGATTAAGCTATACACACAGAACTACATGCCCTGCACTATATTTTGTCCTGTCATCTATTGCACGCACAGGGGGATGCCTCTTTAAATTGCCCCAACCAGGGTTTTTTCCATTTTTACTTACTTTACTTACGGTTTTCCTTGTTTTCATAGAGCGGCTTAGGCTGGTGGTGCCGGCCAAGTTAGGCCACCCTAGGCAGATTATGTAGGCTTGCTATGTCCTATGTGCTTTTGTTCTGATCGTATTCTGTAACATCTCAGTCATAACTGATTGATTTTCAGCTGACTTAGTTAGGCCTGAAAAGTCACTTGAAGCATTCCTGTAAGGCCGCTACAGACTTAGATTTCAATTATGAATTCTGCTGTCTACATTCTGCAACTGTGTGTCATAATTACATTTTCTATCAGCCTGACCGAGCCCGGCCTGTAAAGTCCTATGAGGCTTGTTTGTGATAAATGGCTATATCGATAAACGGCTTGTATCAGGACCATTTTTTGACAAGCTTGCCACACAGTATGTGGTCAAGATTTTGTAAAATCTTGACCACATACTGTGGTCACATATGATTGTGTGGCTCACATATGATTGACTAAAATTTGTCAATATCCACATCCAGATACAAGTAAACACAAATGAATTGCATTCACATCTTAAGGCCATTCGGGCTGTGATGCAGGATAAAAAAAACATGCAACACTGAACAAAGGAAAAATAATACCCAAACACTGAGTCTTGCTCTGAGTGAGCTTTACTTGTTCAATATTTCAACCCAATGTCAGTGCTTGTCTGGCAATGCAACCTCCCGGCCAAATTTTGCCCTCCACAAATTTTGATTACTTCAAAAGGATTCCAGAGAGTGGTAAGATATTCTATTTGGTCTTTTTTGATGGACCATAATTATATTTGAGGTCAGATTTTGAGAGTCTTCTCATTACAAGGCATATGATATGAGACCGTAGAGGCTATTTACTACTCGTTACATTTTGCAGCAATCAATGTCCAATCACGTTATATGGCCCGCAGCCCATCACTAATGTTGTATTTCATTCATTAGCTCTCTGTGACATTCATTCATTAGCGCTCCATGTCAAAAAAAAGTTCACACAACCTTGTTATAAATTTTAACAAAACTCCCCTACTTAGGAGAGGCTACCCTGTGTATATACACAATCTTTGCTATAGTCAACCTTTTCAAACATTTGCCCCAACAATAGTTCCATATGTATAAAACATTGATGTGCTGAAATGAGCGTAAAATGTTTGACAAATGAAACTGTATGCCCAATATGTTTAAACTGTCTGATTTCCATATTTCTTATTTTACTGAGTGAGGCTCACTGAAGTTGCCTATCCCTATACTTTCAATTTCAATCATGAGCGGAGAGACACAGGACGGACAAGGAGACTGCCTGTGTTTGAGACCGTTGTGTGAAACCATTTTCATCCTTCCCCTGCGGTCTTGTGGAGTCACTGAACGGTTGGTGCTTAGTTGCCACTGCTGACTCATAGGCAGACAGAGACAAAAGCCCTGAGCCTTGTGGGGAGAACAAAGAACAACCAAAGTCTGTTGGAACTCTTTGATCTGCACTGTTCCATGTCGGAACCCCGGGATCCTCGCGGAAGTGTTGCAAAAATGGGTTCCAGAATTTTACTTTCAATTGTTTGCAAGTACAGTTATTCTCTCTCTCTCTCTCTCTCTCGCTCTCTCTCGCTCTCTCTGTCATTTGATTTGAATGGAGAGGAATAAATGGCTTGGCATGGAAGATCCTTACCCTCTCTGGAATCCCTTATCTACTCTGCTGAGTCATTTCCTGTTGTGGCTCAGCAGATGCAGCTTAGAAAACCAGCAACAATGGATGGCATAACTGAATTTCTTGCTGGGGAGCCAAAGCACCAACTGATTTTCCTTTCCTTTTTAAATTAAAAACCAAATCTAATCTTGTCCCTTGCTATCAAATTAGCAATTAAAACTGCAAACAATAGTGTGGGTCGTTTCACTGTATTCTGTGCCACCCTGGGGCAAGTCGGCCTTGCCTTTCCAAAGATTTTTTAAATGTCACATTCAAATAAGTTGAAAAAGACCATTACCAGTGACATTTTATTGTGTGTGTGCGTGTGTGTGTGTGTGTGTGTGTGGCATTAGAACACACAGACACATACATTCAGAATGAATTGCCTCCCTCCCAATGCAAATAATAGGACCTTAGGCTGTGTGAGATTAGTGCCTGTTCATCGCCTGTTTTGCACTGGACTTTCTGTTTAGCAAAGTGTCCATTTTTGACCCCAATCACACCTCTGTGGTAGGTTTGTTTGATTTGGAAAGAAATGTGTGCTTGACAGAAACAGAGTTTTATACAATCAGAAAAATTCCACGGCTTCATCTGCTAATGTGCATATAAGTGCGCACTGATACTGATACTAGTGTCAGTTATTGGACCTGGGGACACCGCTAATGGAGGGGAAAGGAGGTGTATTTCAGAATGTGCAGCCATACAGTTTACTATGCCAGATCTAGTGTTGAAATAGGTTAATAATACACATTTTTCCAAAACAGCCTCCGCTTTTAAGCGTCTAAATCAACACAGACGCAATGTCCTTTTCTGACCCTGCTGCCACCGCTAAAACACTGAAGTCTGATTTCAGGAAGTGATTCTATCCCACAGGCACGGGTAAGAATTATAGGGCCCTTAACAAGATGTGACTCTGGACACATTAAAAACTCTATCAATCTTAGACTTTATGGGTGCCACCCCCCACCCCCACACCCCGGGAGCTCAGGGCTGCCTGAATCATTACCTCTCCTCGTACTCACTCCACTCCTTTTTGCCTTCAACCACCTGGATCGTTGTAGCCCATTAGGTAGTGTATGGCACACGTTATTGTAGGAGGTCTACACTACAAAAGGTGTTTCAGACAATTCAACAGGAAAATGTAGGTTTAAATTTAAAACTAAACTAAAAAAATAAGTATTATTGCAATAATGATTTCTGTCAAAAATAACACACATGATATGGATGTCCATATCTTGCAACTCTAATAATAGCATAACAGCATTACCCTCAGTTGTTCAAAAATCACTGTCAAGCATGGATTGTCATGGCTTATTGCTTTTATAATAGAAAGAACACGCCATTTAATAAAAAAAAAAAGTTATATCTTGTATATTAACTAATAATAGTTAAATAATAATAATAATGATGTATGTTTATCTGGTGTGGGAAAAATATAGCTTGTTTTATGATTGTGATGGGAACATTTAGAAGCAATTGTGCATTATACCGTTTCTCATGACGACATGAGTACTGTAGGAATCTATGCGTATTTGCTAAATGCTGTAGGAAGCATCTGTATGTAAGTGAATTATGTATCTGTCTCAGATGGGGTACACCAACCTAACCCATAGTTTATGTATGTTATGCTTGCTTCTGTTAACCAGAACTGTGGTTTTGCTGACTGTTGACTGGGGTCTACTTTTCTGCAATTCAGAATCTAAAATCTTGATTTACAGATTAACCTCCAGATATTTTTTTCAAGGGGTTTTGAAAGCGTTACATGGGACCCAGTGATACAGTACTTACTCAGTGCATCAAGGTTCCTGTAAACCCTCTATGAATCAAAAGCACGGAGACCACCAGAACTAGATTTATGTGGTCTTCACACCACAACAGTAATGTATTTACGTCTCAGTTTCCAACAGTGGGTCATGCCTCGACAAATATGCCCATGATCCTCTGTCAATCATAGTGTCTCTAAAATGTATACCCTGTAATAATGCCACTGACCCACAGAGAAATATGTCAAACCGTAAGAATCAACCCGTAAACCACCAATCATAGAGGGGAAAAAACAGCATTCCTGGGGTGCATCAGTTGTGAATCATCTTACGGATTTAAAGCATGAGGCCAAGAACTATGGTGCAGGGTATAAATTCTCCAAATGAAAATGGATAACATGGATGTGGGAGGGCTGGAATTGTGTGTGTGTGTGTGGTTGTGAATGAGAGAGGAGGATCCTTGGATGACACCGGAGTTGCTACGAGTCATCAGCTCCTGATACTGGTATTCATGAATCACTTCAACAAATGGCTGAGTGTGTCGACACATACAGGCATGCATGCATATACAGTATGCGCTTGATTGTGTGTGTGCTAGTTCAGGAAAAGTAAAAAAGGGACTCTACATTTAAGTTTATCGATTGTAGACATGACTTTACTGTATGTCAACTGCCTTGGGCCAGATTTCATCTACTTTTGAAAAAATATGGACACTGACACTGTGATATTGCCGAAACTTGGAGGGATGATGCATTTTGGCGTGATATTCTGGCACTAAAAAACGTACACTGATTGATGTGGGTGCTATGAAAATACAAATATTTAGCTTTGAAAGGTCATAACTGCTACACCACCAGTCTGATTTTGATGAAACTTGGAGGGATAAATCTTGTGACTGATTGGCCCAAGGGGTGCTATATCATTTGGGGGGGGCGGACATGTTTATTCATGCCTTATTCAATAATACTATTAGCAACACACACACACAGAACCACAGAATCATCAGTTTAACTTATGTTTATGCTGTCTACTCTAAAATAAAATTAGCAAATTAGGATACCAATGATATGTTATTCCAATAATTTTCTTTATCGCCATGACACACAGTAATTCACTCTCTGTCTTGATTCTGATTAGTTCCAATTTAAAACAGGAAATTACTGTGCAGGAGAAAGCGCCTGGTAAATAAAAAAAGGAAAAGAAAAGAAAAATAGGGGGAGGATCCTCGTCTGTCTAGAAGATTGCCAATTAAGATTGGACTCAACTCTGTAAAGGTCACTGCCAGGTTTTGTGATGACGGGATGAATGGTTGATGAGTTATTGCCAATTGTGTGTTAGGCCACGCCCTTTGTCAAGTTCATTGGTCAATGGTGGCCATCTTGTTTATCCAATGGAGCCTGTTTATACAACATTGGTAACCAAGGTTAAAAAATAAAAAAGTCATTTTCAAAGAAAAAAAATCAGTGTGGCAGATTTAGGGGGCCCATGAGAGAAATTTGACTTGTACAGCATACGAGTTATGGCCTTGGCCCGGGTCACATTTATTAGGAAGCATTTGCACACCATTATGTACCATCTCATGGCAATTTGAGAAACAGAAGCAGCAACAGAAGAAGAAGAAATCAGCACGCAACAGCCCTATGGGCCCGTACCCCTAAAAAGAGTGAATAAGACAAAAATACAAGACATGAATAGAAGAGACTATATGAGAAATAAAATTGAATACAATATAATTGAATATAATTGAGTAGAAGGTGGGAGGGTTGAGTAAAAGCAGGAGGGTTGTCAGTTTGAAGCCCCACAGCGGCTGGGGATAACTGGGTGAATGAGCTCTCCCGCTCCCTCAATAATTAACACAGACTAGCCCTTGAGCAAGGCATGCAACCCCCAACTGCTGCAATGGAGCTGCTCAGTGGCCAACAGTAGAGGTATTGTACTGGGTATCTTCCAGGTGTGAATGTATTTAACTGTATGGATGGAGTTGAAGGCAAGATACACTCAGCACTCTTAACTTCCTCTTACCTGTGACGTCCCTTTTTGTCATGAAAAAGGAGAAAAATAAGACATTTCACAATGACGACTTTAATGTCGCTACAGAGTTCATTTCACAGTACATGCGCAAGGCAACTGACAATGGGTGTATTTTTTTTATCTCTTCTCTTTTCTCTCTCGTCTCCTCTCTGCTAGTTGAGCTCTAATGGGTTAATTTCCCATTTCCCTTGATTCCCTGATTAGCATACGTGTTTGATCAGTGCATGAGTGTTTTTGTGTGATCTCATTTAGTCTCAGGAGGTGTGTGTGTGTGTGTGTGTGCACATTGGGGGGTTGATGATGGCCCATGAGCCACACAATGAGGATTATCTGGCAATGGGATGTGGCAAGCATTCACTTAGCAATGGTCCCTTGACTGTCTGATGTGGTAATAGAAAAAAAAGAAGACAAAAAACACTAGAGGTAAATAGTGTGCCTCTCAACTG
>CABFOQ010052810.1:0-13679 GCA_900660455.1 Gephyroberyx darwinii
TACAGCCAAATGTTTTTGGATGGATTTTATGGTGTGAAGTAGTCTGTTGTTTGTCAGATTTTATTGGAAAGTAATTAGTTTTAATTAGAAATTATTATTATACAATGACTTGTAGAAGTCTGGACCTCATAAATAGGTTCAGTCTTATCTTTTTTCATTTTCACTATCCCTTGGCACTGGTTTTGTATTCCAGTATATCTCTGTAGCAGTGATGCAGTTTGGTTTATTACTCTGAGAGTGTATCCATTATGTTGTTGAAGTGAATGCAAACAAGTACAGAAGGGTTTAAGTTATTAATCTATAAATCATTATGGTCCCTCGAAGGTGCTTACAGATTGGGATGTAGGACTGCGTCAGTTTTTTCTGCCTACTGACGTTTTTGTTGAAGCCTATGGGAAAATTAATAAGAGAAAACTGCTACGGTTCTCATCCTTGCACTCCATTGTACCGCAGAGTAAATTATAACTGAGCTAGTTGAATCCTCATATAGATGCATTAAAATGTAAAAAGGCTGGGGAAAGAATATGAGATGTTGAAGTTCTTGAACTTCCACAGAAAATATAAATCATCACCCTCCCAGAGGAGAAATCTTTCAGAGTTTTTCGTCTATTTAATTTCTCCATTGACTTCCAGAGACGAAAGGGTACGCTCAATTAATTTGAAGGCGTGTGTTTTTGGTAGATGTCTTTCTAACATATTGTACAGCATCCCAAAGATAATTTAATTGTATAAATTTCCATCTATCCCCAAATGATGCAGCACAACAGTGAGCGTGTATCCAGTTCATGAGGATTTTACATTTGCTCTTCTAAAAACCTGGACACCTTTTGTAACCATAAGGGACCAAGAGATGAAGACTAAACTCAGCAGAGTGAAGTGAATTGACTTACTTTCTGGATTCCTTTTAGCACTATCCATAAAGCTGAAAAAGTTACATAATAGGAAAAGCGAATTGGGGAAATGAGCATACCCCATAGCTGCTCACGGTCTGTGACTCAACAGCAGTTCCCAGCTGATAGCACATACGATTCAACTATATGCTATCATTTCATTTTGAAAGTTCAAGAAGTTTTGATAGAAAACTGGGCCTTGTTAGCTAGCTTTTACTTCCTGAAATACTAAACTTTTAATGCTTTTGATGTTCCTTTATTTGCCATTGGCAGGCTGTGGTGAATAGATGGGTGAGCATTTTCTTTTGTTCCCAGTTGTTTGCGCCCACAGTGATGTGGTTTGTAGACCCAGCATGTACGAGAGATGGAATCGTCTGGAGGAAGAGAATTTTCTTTGGCCTGTGGCGTGGCTGACAGCAGTCCCAGAAGCATGCACACAAACAACACAAACATACAGTATATACATGAACAGATGCAAAAGATACCCTGGGTTGTCTGTGACAATGAAGATGTTACTTGTCAATGACAAGGCATGTAGGCGCAACACACATTTAGACAAATCCCCACAAATAGCCTGCCTGCCCCCCCTCTCTGCTCACCACCCAAGGAAAGAAGTGCAGAAAGGCAACGTGACACAGGGGATAGTAAATCTATTCTCACTCTGCTTCCTGTCTGTCTTTCTTGCTTAAATACTCAGCTGGATCCCTGTTACATTTCTCTGCTTTTTCCTTTTCCTTTCTGCCATAGCTCCCAGGGAAACATTCTCTTTGTTGTTTGTTCTCCCACCGACTGAGACTGAGGGTGTTTGCCTCTTCAAACTTTCCCCAGTTCTCTCTGGACTGTCTCTCACTCTGTGTCTTTCTCTCTCTCTTTCTCAGCTACCTCAGAGTTTATTCTTCTCTGACCACTACCGCCCCTGGCTGCCCCTGGAGGAAGGACGCTTTGTTTGTGTTCTTGCATGCGGGACCATGTGGTAGTAAATGTCCTGAGTTCAAATTGGAGGAGAGGCCTCTTTTATTGGTGTAAAGTCTCAACAGAACACCTGTAATATCTGTGGGAAATTAAATTACCTTGAAGTAAGAGTGTAAGCAAGAAGGAAACATACATTCCTTGTGTTAACTCGTGTATTTTTTTAATTGTGCACTTTATTAAAGCAATATATTTTTTTGATAAAACAGGCAGCTCTGATAAACAGTGGTATCGAGAGCAGGGAGTTTCACTCTCAGTACAGATATGCATGTGCAGACATTGAAGGTCAAGTCACCAATTATCTTTGAGAGTTGGAGATTTCGGGGAATATCATCTTAGGTTGGGAAAACAATGGTATCTAAGGAAGACACTGGGAAACTATGGGAGGAACATGGGATGGACATGGGAGGTGACCCAGGTATCAAAAAGGTACAAAAGTAAGGATTTTCTGTTTTAGTTTCAGTTGCTCCATGGACCAGCTCGGTTTACTTGTACTCTGTTTGATTTTACAGCAAACCTATAATCAACTTGAACTCTTCAGTCTCTGTGAAATTATTTCTGAGTTATTGAGTAAGCAGTGTGGTAGGGGACCTGACTACATCTGGCCCAGAGGAAGGTTTTCTCCCACATATCCATGGTGTAAGGTTGAGAAGGGTACAACTGAAGCAAGTGGAAACTCTTCAGAGCAGGTCATCTCTGTTGAGTGACAGCTGGACTTTGAACATGAGTAGATTTCAGCGTTCCTGTGGTCCTCCTCTCTGTACCAGAGGACGCGGTAGCAGAGTTTTAATAATGAAACCAAAAGCAGAGGAGGCTTTCTCTGCATCTATTGTGCTCTGGTGAATAATTCAGTGTGTGTGGGCACCGGGAAGACTGGCAGGTTAAGCCCGAATGTTGTAATGTTGACAATCCCCCCCTACCCAGGAACGTGGTTGTGGATACACCATGGGAAATATGCTGTGGGGGCCTAGCAGAGCACATACAGACATACACAGGCTCATACACATATGCATGCACGCACACACACACACACACACAAAACTGCTGATTCAGCCTTAACACCTAACAAGGCAGAAAGGATAGCTTAATTAAAAGACATGAGCGCCAGTAGTAACAAAGCCACTGGTGAATTAACTCAACTTCTGCAGGAAAGTATGAAACTGAGTTACAGTTTGAGCTGAAGCTTGAGTTAGAACTGCATTATGAATGAATGAGGCAGACACAGAGACACCCAGTGAGGAGAGAGAGAGAGAGCGTTAAGGTTAGTGATAGATAGGGGATATACTTGTACGCTTGAGTACACATTAATTGAGTGTAATTCAATTCTGTGGTCCAGTGTGGATTTCAGCACGGTGGACTCCATCTGAGTTGAAAATGAAACTGTACATTAAGTGACTGGTCTGACCCGAGTAAATGGGATTTGCAGGTAGAAGACACTTCAAGCTATTTCCATTTTGCCAGTCTGAGAGGGGTAAAACGCAGCGCAGCCCCTGAGTCAGGCCTCATCAATAATACATTACCTCGTCTAATAGCACTGAAAGATTCATCTTAGTGATAAGACCGGCTTTAATTGATGTGACATCACTTCCTCTACGTGGCGGAGCTGGGGAAGCCATGCGGCATGCTTTAGTAGGTGGGATATTTTAGGTCAGTGGTTCCCAACTCAGTCCTCAATTACCCTCTTGTCCTGCAGGTTTTAGCTCCAGCTCTATTCAACCAATGAAGGTATCGTGAAAACGTGAAGCCTCTATAGGGGCACTTGAGGACTGAATTGGGAACCACTGTTTTAGGTGATAGAGAAGGAGAAGTTTTTACCCGTTTGGTCGTTAGTTTTCCATGAAAATTGGCCTTGGTCACCAAAGTCACCACCACGCTGTTTCCTGTTACGATGTTTCTGGTCGTTACGCTGTTTCCAGCCAACTTCCTTGTTTACTCGCGGCCACGGTTCTCCGATGGAGTGTCAAGACTAACTTTTATTTCTCATGCTGACGTAACCGAAGGAACCCAAACTAATTTACGGGAGTCTGATCAACGCAGAGAAATTCTGAGAAAGCAAATTAGAGCAGTGAGCGCAGATCTGTGGTTTTGTTTGATGAAAAAAAGCTGATGGTGAATTCCCCATTTGAGCTTTAACTTTAATAAGAGGGGGCTTGAGTAGTGATCAATAGAATAGGCTTCCAAAAATCCTCAACCTTCACTTTTAATTGTAGTTGTAAATACACCAAGAAGGGCCCTCTTTCACTGGGCCGATATTTGAGGCATGAGGCTCAAGGTTCGCCAGCAAACACAAATGACTGACGAGAAATCAATAATAAGACGGCCCTCGCCTCTCTCCCACCTTCCAATTACTCTGCAATAAATAATGGACCTAAGGGTGGAGGTCAAAGAAGAGACAGCTCACACACAGAGACATGTACACACAGACACATACATAATACACACACACTTACATGCAGGCACACCCACAATGTACAGAGTACCTCAGAACCAAAGATAGAGAGAGAGAGAATGAAAGATAAAGAGGCAGCAATAGAGAGACATACAGTATGTTGTGCTGCTCACTCTCCATGAGGGTTGACTGATCCTGGTCCTGATATTGTTGGTTTTCTGAAAGGGCATGACAAAGACAATGACCATGTAGTTGGAAAGTTGCAACGAAACATATTCAGGAAATGATTGGTTAGACATTAAAATCTCCTGTATGATTTTACTGCAGGCCTATACCACACAAACAGTAACAGGTTGTGAATGATTTCTGCTGGTTCTTGAATCCTTGAGGAATTCCTGTGGGTTTCCAGTAACTGACAGTGCCGTCTCTGCCCTCTCAAAGCTAAACATTCACCAGGCCAGAGGAAGTTGGAGGGCTGAAAAAGGAAGGCTGAGGCTGCAGCTGAGACAGACATAAAAGGCTCCAGGGCTGGATAGAAGGGGGAGTATGAGACTGCGGATAGACTGTGATTGACAGTAATATCAATTTGAATTGCTGTCTCTGTTTATTGAAAATGAGCAGCTATTGGCACTTCACGAAAACAAATAGACTGAAGCCTCACTAAGAACCAATAATCCATCAATAAATATGATTGAGGGGTTTTGTTGGATTGGGTGCTGTTTATTCTCTCTGGGCCTGCCACTATGATTTATTGTTCATATTAAACAACATCAGCGGGAGAATATTACAAAACCTTTCCACCCACCTTTTTTTATTTATTACAGATACCGTCAACAGATGAGGAAACAAAAGCAATAGAAAATAATGGCAGTATCTGTCCATAAGGAGTATAAACAACAACGGATGGAATATAACAAAATTGAAATTCTCATAAGTGGTGAAGAATGAAAACAAATTCACAAAAATATCAGGCACATATAATTATATTTAATAAAGTGGCTGAGACCAAAATGAAACAACAAAAAAGAAAGAAATTGATTCAACATTTGAATGACCCCTTATGATTGGCATCGGCATCAAAACACAAATTCTTCAATGAAACTTTGTTTTGATCTGAAAACCCAAAACAGATTCACCAAAGCAGCTGAGAGATTTAATGGTTCATACATGTGACAGCTAGCTGGCTGTTGATTGGTCCTTCAAGTCTGGCATGAAAAGTTTTTCATAGCAGTAGCAGAGGGTCTACATTCTGTCCGATATATCAAGCTGTTGTAACTGATGATCATAGGCAGTGAAATTCCAAAGAAATGAGCTGTCAATGCCAGCTACACGACACGCCCACGCTAGTGATGTTCTGCCCATACAAATTGGTCCATACGTTTAACAGCATATGTCTGACCTCTTTCTTGATCTGGTAATTTTTTTTTTTTTTTTGACTGGGCAGTTGAAAACAGTGATTGGCCGATTATGAGTGGTGGCTGATCAATCAACGCACCCCGCATATAAGTGCAATGATACAAAGGCAAAGGCGCAAAACAAATAAAGTTCAAAACATACAACCAAGACTCATAGACTCAACAGTCTATATTCAGTATGGCTGACAATAAGGCTGCCCAGATATAGATGAATACCTTGAATATCTATGTTGCTCCAAGAAGAATCAATTCTCCTCTCAGACAGTCTCTCTTGCATCAAGTGTCTTTATTATAAAAAGCATGATCATGGGAAGAGATACATACACAGCAAGTGTCATGCAAGTCTTCAACAATATGTTAGGTGTGCACAACCTTTATAGGCAAAGTGTGGTACATGAAGAGGTGTAACTTCTCAGGTTCCAGCTCGGTAACCCTCCATGACCTTATGGACTGTAACTTTCACACTTGTGGGGAACTGTGACAGTTTCAGACAGACCAGCCAGTTCAAAGATACCCAGCTACCTGATAGGGATCAGGAAGAACTCGGAGTCTCTTGTGATGTCACAATGGGCCCTGAAACTCAGGATTGAAGAGCACAGAGATAAAGGAAGCTTTGTGCTCAGGCAGTATTTCTTCACAAGGCCAACACATGGATATACAGTATTACAAAGATAACATAGGTACATAGTATTTTCTTCCACAAAGACACATGTAATGGAAACAGTTTAGGCTCAAGTGAAAAGGTGATTCCACAGAATAAAATACCTTATCGGCTACATAGCAAACCTTGGTCTTGCCTGGAGAAGTGGGCTTACTTAGAACAATGGCATGGAGCCAATTCCATCCTCTCCTCCCTATCCAGAGGGATGTCCGTACTACTACTACAACTACGACACTGACCAATACTACCTGTGTTAAGTCACACTTATGGCTTCGTTCCGTTTTTGGGCAGCCCTATAAAACTCTTTATTAGCAACCATAAAACATTAGATTCCCTTCTCATAATGTGTTACACCTTTTAGCTAACTTAATTGTCATCATTATTACAAGATATACACTTCTTTTCACAATTTACAATCTCTAGGACACATTTAACTGAAATCGTTTTTAAGAAAAATAACCACAGTTAATGTGTTATTGTGAATATAGTAAAGAGGTCACGCATCCTGCCCATTCTAATATTTGGCCAAATAAAACACTAAACCACTTCACCATGTCTGCATGCTTTATATATTGAGTTGTAACCACATGATTGGCTGTTTGGAGGAGCAGACTATTTGTGTTAACGAGCAGGAGTAGCTAATAAAGTGACCGGTGAGAGTCTATTATGTGAACTGTATTAGATGTTTTAAGTATTTAAGATTACTTTGTCTAATCGATGAAACCTAAAGTACTTACATCGTGGTAATATTCACATTCTCAATACAGCGACACAGTGTAGCTAGATTCCCATTAATGTCTTGTACTGCGGAGGCCATAATTGAATTACAACAACAGTTGCTGGGCTATTAAGCATGCACATCAGCTATTCCCATCCCATTTTCTTCTCATTAAAAACTTGAGTTTGATGAGACCAATTACTATTTCCCATTTCAAATTGAAGCCTACTTTAAAAATGTATTATTGGAATCATCTGAGACTCACTACTCAGACTACAGCAAATGCCTTTGTTTTCATATTTTCAGTCCTGTGTATTAATGATTCATTTAACTGACATGTGAAAGCAGTGACTAAATAATGGTATTTTTGATCAGGACTCCAATATGTGGCTGTACAAAAACAACTGTCATGCACTAGAAACAAAGATGGAGAGAAACAAATTAAAAATGTTAAAAATGAATATGAGCAATTATGCAATTCATACAGCGCATGGTTTGTGCATGTGTAGTTTCAAGTTTCAAGTTTTATTGTCAAGTACTGGATAACAAAGCAAACACCATTACCAGTAATGAAATTCTTGTCCTCCGGGTTAGGGTTAGTAAAAAGTAAAAAGTAATAAGACAAATAAGTAAATAAGTAAAATACATAAGTGATTAAAGAAATAAGATCAAAGAATAACGAAATAAGATCAAACAATAATCAAAAAAGTGTATTGATAACATTTCGAGTACACACAAAAAATAAATGGCCATACACCCTAACTGTTCATTATTAGTCTGTATGGAGAAAAGTCCCTATAGAAGTAGCCAGTATACAGCCTATAGTTGCATATACTCTTGACTGTTCTCTCATGTGAGCAGAGCACCTTCCCCTCTTTTCTTTGTCTACTTCTTATCAATCTGCGTTATTGCACAAAGTACAAGCCAGTCACAACACAGTGTCGGACAAAGGCGGGGACGTTACCTTTCTGGGAAAATGTTTTTGACAAAGTGACAGAACAGTGTGGGATCCCTTGTCTTCATGTATGTGACGCTCCATCTTTGTCCCATCTTGTAGTGTGAACAGCTTCCTGACGTGACGGCAAGCAGACCAGTCGGTTAGTCTGAGTTGGCCTTGTTGGGAAAGATTTAGTGTGAACGAGGCTCAGGAGGGATAATCACAAGATTACCTCACACTGAACTGGCTCCGGATGACAATTAACTTCAATTGTGAAGTAAGTCATAAAAGACAAACAGCCAGATGGGCAAAGCCAATAGCAGGATAGTGCAAACCAAACAGAAATGGGTAGCACACACACACACAGCAAACATTTCCAACTTCCTGGCATCAGCATAACACTGCCAATATTGCCAATATAACAGAACCAGGGATCAATAAAGTATCTATCTATCTATCTATCTATCTATAAGGTATGTAGGATTTACAGAATACATAACACTTTAAAGGATTGTTCATTTTTCTTATAGATAATAACTAATATACTAACATACAAAATATACTACGCTTCTTACTCTATACTAATAACTAATATTAGGTGTGAATGTTTGTGTTTTTATACGTGTATCTGCAAGATGGATCACAAAATTGTACTTAACTCTTATTCAACGTGTGTGTAATTGCAACAAGCATCAAACAGTTTTCTCTGATTTGTTTCGGTGATGCTTCATCATGGTGCTTCGTTGGCAGGAGCACAGCAGTATAGATTCAATTACAAACATCAAATTGCATTGTGTAAGATATATTATTTTATTTCGGGCAAGATATTACATCTGAGCTCGCATCTGTGGACATAAACGGTAACAGATCCACCCCCCAGGACAGATGGACAGAAAGGGACATGCACACACACACACACACACACACACACCCTTTTCACCCCCCATTTAACAATGGAGGATTCAATTCTTGCACAAAGAGGGCACTATCTGTCCCAACACCTGGCAAAGCAGGCATGCACATCCCATTTTTTTGAGTAGAAAAGGACAAAATGAGCAGTAACTGAGCCGTTTACTGTTGCTGGTATCAACCATGGCACCAACGGCTGTGGTAAACAAAAATAAACAAGTGGGCAGTTGGCAGTGGTGCAATCTACTTCATGCGAGCAGAGCATAGAAAAGCTTCAGCTGCTGTAGGGTAAAGTTCCCTCTAAACTTTTCCCAATATCATAAAGTCAGCTTTAATAAGTGTCCCTGAAACTCGAGCGAGGCTGTTAGTTGTTTTAATCTGCAGATGGCTGCAGTTCTTTAATGAGAGGCTCTGGGTAACAGCTTTATTTCATTTAACTAGTGCAGTAAAAGAAATTGTATGATTGCTGATGTAAGAGTTACAGCTAGAGAACTGCAGAGGTACAATGCTAGCTCCTTTCCCATTGTTTATTTAATCAAACAAAGTGGAAGTTTTTGCTGTTTTCAGTCTGGCTAAACCATGTAGCCAAAGGGAGGAGAGAATCCAACAAATTTGTCATTCATCCACCTTCTTCTCGCTTCTCTGGGTCAGTGCCAAGGTGGACATACTTTTCCCCAGCAATTTCCTCCAGCTTCTCCTGGGAGATCCCCAGGTGCTGCTAGGCCAACGGGGAGATGTAATCCCTACAGTATGTGCTTGATCTGCCCCAGGGTCTCCTGTGTGGACCAAATAAAGTCGTCGTCGTCTTCTTCTTCTTCTTCTTCTTCTTCCAGTCGGCCATGCCCACTCCACCTCCAAAGGGAGGTACCCGGGTGGGGACAAGAGCTTTGTTTTGTGGCTCAGCTTTTTAATTTTTCAGAAGGTTTAGATTGAGCCTTGAGCAAAAGTGACTCTTATCCAGAGATGGGAAGTAACGAAGTACAAATACTTTGTTGCTGTACTTAAGTAGAGTTTTCAGGTATCTGTACTTGGACAACTTTTTACTTTTACTCCCTACATTTTAACACAAATATCTGTACTTTCTACTCCTTACATTTTCAAAACAGACTCGATACTTGAGTTTTAATGCATTTAAGGGGAATTATCGATTCTTTTTTTATTTTTGCGTCATTGCGCTATCATTACAACAGACGTAACAACAGGAAAACGACGTAAAAGACGTAAAAGAGAGCGGGAGAGTTGACCGCAGAGAAAAGGCGTCTAGTGAATGTGATGTCCGTGCAGGGAGAACTAGTAGCGACAAGGATGAAAGTGAACCAGCCAACATGGCCGACGGAGCAGATTCAGAGCAGCAAGACATTCTCCATCCGTGGCCTTATTTAAGAGAAATGTTTGAAGTTTAATAGTCTTCAAATTATATTAATATGACATGAGGTTCAGCTAGCTTTGCACAGAAACAGCCGGTGGAGGGATACTATTACTTTTTACATGTATACTTTGAGTACATTTCAGAGCCTGTACTTTTTCACTTTTATTTAAGTAAAGAAGTTGGATCAGTACTTCTGCTTTTACCAGTCTTTTTTTTACATAAGTATCTGTACTTCTACTTGAGTAAAGAATGTGTGTACTTTTGCCACCTCTGCTCTTATCGATGTCCTGACTGAAACTTACTGCGTCTTCAGTGGCTACAAGGGTTTTTTTAACTATTACACAAAGAAGCAAATCATCCCAGGAGTACATTTCATGTTACTCATCTTACAGCACAGCAGTGATACAACAAGCAGAAAAATGTGAATTTATCATGACAATACCTACACGCACGCACAGATTGAGACAGCCACAGGTTGAAGTGATGAAACTATCAACCATGTCAGGAGGAGGACAAGTGTCTCAAAGCACATTTTCTCACCATATTCTCCCACTGTGTATGCTCCCACAGGGTGTGTTGGCTCGAGTTGGAAAGGAAGTAGTTTCAACCACTCCAGTTATTGTATTTCAGTTATTTTTGGAATGACACTAAGTTTCTGAGTATTTTTTTTAAAGTCTGCACTTTTACTTCTACTTCAACTTGTCAGAGGCATGGAGACAGTGGAGAGGTGGTTGAGCAGAGAGATCTGCACAGGGCGAGCAGATGGAGAGGGAAGGGGATTGTTTCTCCCTTCTCCCTGTTGATTCCTGCTCATCAGGGGTTTCTTTCATCATTAGCAGAGAGAAGTACAAGTGAGGGGATACTAGCTGTTTTTATTTCTCATTATCTACTTGTTCAGAGAGTGACTTGATATGATAATAAATGAATACATGAACATATATCCATATATATACATTTCCCCCTCGTGTGACCATTGCAACATCTCAAGCCTGGCCCTGTGATGACCCTGTTTTAATTGTCTCAGCTATTAGTGCCTGGCACAACAAACTGCTAACCAACATCAATGGAGCCCATTAAAGCCTATGTCAGGGACAGAGGAGGAGGTTACTCATAAAGCAGAATCAAAAGGCAATATTGTGATCCGTGTACTAAACACAGCAGTGCATGGGGATAGAAATAAATGCTGTGTACAACATTTGTTGTGGCAGCTGGGTGGTTTTGAGCCTCGGCTGGATGCAGGGAGTCAGGAGTGGCTCTGCCGCCTCAGCAGACGCAGCTGCAATCAGTGATTACTCAGGTATATATATGCTCTCTCCTGCAGGGAGGCTGCGTCTGAAGAGTGGGTGGTTTCTATGGGGTATTAGGGTGACTATAGATCGGGCTGTCTGTCTGTCCATCTATCTCAGGTGATAGACACCACTGGTGTGATTTTGACAATAATTGGAGGGATGATACATCTTCGCACAGTACGTATATACATACTACATAGAGCTATGCTAGAGCAAAATCAAATTTGGAGGATAGGCTTTAAATCTCCCTCAGTTCTCAGGCAAAAAATGACCCGGGTCAGCCAGACTGTGGCACTATAACAAGCACTTTTACATAATGGTGAATAACTTCTAACCATATAGCTTAGAGCAGGGGTATCGAACCAGGAGCCACGGGGGGCCGAGAGTGTCCAGGTTTTCATTCAAACTGAAAACTACACCAGGAGATTGCACTGATTGGTTCCTCCTCTCTGGTTGAAGGTGACAAAATCAGTGCAATCACCTGGTGTAGTGTTCGGTTCACGCCTGTTCTCTGGGGTTTGTCAAAAGACAAATTCCTGTAAGGACACCTCTAACCCACATCTGAATGTCATCCTATTGACGTCAATTACCCCCTTTCGATATCAATATCCTAGAGCTTCACACAACATGTTCAAGATTGCATTCATTTTACAGTTTAGGCTGTTAATGTTTGAACAGTATGTTGAATAGAAACATGTACAAGTATTTTTTTGTGTGTTATTTGTTAAATCATCTATTTTGACTTAGATGAAGATCGGACCATATAGGAGCCACTTATGCACAAATTCAGGAATTCAAAAGGGTTCACAAACTTTATAAAGTAGCGTACACCTGCAGGAGGTACCATAGACATCAATGAAAAATACCTCATACCTCAAATACCTCCAAAAAATGTCTCATTTTATTTTCCTCCTTTTCTTCCCCTCAGGCCCGAGGGGGTGTTGGATACGCTGAGAAAATAAAAGCCAACTTCACAATCCTGCCTTTTGAAACAACCAAGTGTCCTAATACAATGTAGCAGTAGAAGAAAGCAAACAAAGAACAGGAATAAACCAGAAACACAGCGTGGGATGCTCTTAAGTAATGGATTTCATTACCCACACTGCATTGGAGGACATGTCATTATTGAGAGTGTTGAGTAATTGAGAGCTCTCTGTGTTCTGGGGAGTTGTGTGATGAGGTGGGCGGGAACATGTAGAAGGGGGTTGCGGGCTGAGGAAATTGATTTGGACCTCCAGAGTTAGGCCCGGTGCAACCAGACCTGTCATGCTATGACAGTGATGAAGTGATTCTTTAAGGCAGCATATGGAAGCACACTCAGATGAATTAGCATGGAAGAGGATTGAGAGAAGAGGTTATTCCTAGAGGCTGGCTACCGGCTATCTAGCACCACCACCACCTACACAGCTCCCAGAGCACAGAACCACGTGTCAGGGATTACTGCTATGGGTCTGGACCATCGGTATACACAGTAATTATCTTACTTGAGTCCTAAAATTGTGCTCTATAAAGACAGAAACATATTGACACGGGCTCTTAAGATCAACGTTCATGTTGATCAGAGATGTTGATCATGTTGATCATTCCTGATCAGAGTTGATCAGGAATGAGTCCTAAAACCCGGAAGAGAGTTAGCATTTTTTCACTTCTGGTTCCCTCTTCTCGAAGTCTATGGGTTTTTTGAATGGGTTTTTGGTTAGATGCCTGAAATAAGGTCTGTGGTTAACACAAGCTTAAGAGGTTTTCATGTTTTGTTCTACGAGATAAAATACGTCAGTAAATACCACACTGGTGAATGTTGAAGCTTTTACATGTCTTAAAAAAAGGCGGTTGCTAACAAATGGCTAAATGAGACTACGTTAAACGCATCACGCCGAACACGGTAACTCATCTCCTCACTAGTCCGCCTTTACAGCCTCTAGTTGTGTTTCTACTCGCTCTTCCAAACTATTCTGACTCAAACTTTCCAACTTGTAGATTTATCAGTTTCTAGTATTTTTAGTGGTGGTGACGTTGAAGTCATGTGACCGTGGTGTAGTTCGTTGATAGCCTAACGTTAGCTTTTTACTTCTGGAGATTGCATTTACGCTTCAAAAATCATAAAAGTGGTGTTCATTTGTGAAGATTATCTTG
>CABFOQ010052811.1:0-17466 GCA_900660455.1 Gephyroberyx darwinii
TTGACAGGTAATCTCTGGGAAGAGCAGTAAGGAACACCACAGCGATGAGCACTGAGCACCAAAGATGGAGAATAAATAAAAAACCTCACACCAGTGAAGTCCAAAGGATTACAGGAAGAAGTGGCCTTGTTCCCGTCTTTACCTCCGTTTCCATTCCCGTATCCCACTGCATGTCAGAAAAGAAAGATCACAGATGATATAATCAACCTTTTTATACTCAATTAAAGGTTTTAGCTCCTTTTTTCTTTACTTTGCAAAGTCCTGTTTAGGGGTTTCCAGGGTCCGTGGTTAGTGGTCACATTTGGTCTTGGAGTCTGGTGGCTTTGAAGAGAGCGATAACGGCTGTTTCTAGTTAAACAGACGCTTAGAATAACAATCTGAGCCTGCCAGTGGCAAAAACAAGAACTTTTAGTGGACGTACTTTTAGTGGACGTACTTTGATCGGCGCAGTTGTCTCAAAGGATTATATTACAGCCATAGCAGCCCGTTTCGCGGCTGCTGGCTGGCGATTTACCGGAGCAATTCCACAACTTTTTGTAGCCTACTCATTTAGACCCCGAAATATATAAAAATGGAATTACCCTTGAACTTTAGTAACTTAACCAACAATCCATCACTTGGTACTTCATTATCCACAATAACAAGTTTAATAGCTAGCCGAATACCTGAGAAGGATGTTGTTGCTCCGCCATGTTCCCAGTAAATGAAGATGTGCATGCCTTCAGTCAGGGAGGTAAACACAGCGCAATGACCCATTTGTCCCAGTGACCAATAAAGTCGCCCCCTTCCCTTCAACCTGCCTCCACGTCAAAATCATGACAAAACCCCAAGCGAGAGAAAAACAGATTTGTAATCGTAAAAAATGAAATCATACTCGTAAAAAATTTAATCGTAAACATGAGTGAGAAAAAACAATTGCATTTTTTTTTTTTTACATTTGTCAACATAACTTTTTTGTTTACAATTCAGAAAAATGTGTTTGATTTCATTTTTTTTTGATCACGAGAAACATTTCCACATCTACGCCTATGATTTTTTTTTTACGCGTGCGATTCTTTTTCCTACACTGACAATACTTTTGGTGTCAATTTGTGCCCATATTTATTGTGCTGGAAAGCTGGAAAGAAACAGAGCGTGGGGGGGGGTAAATTGACTTAGCTATTTTTTTTTTCAAATCCAATCCTCTACCCCGACTTCCACACACAAACACACACACAAATCACCCTCCAAACAAAAGTGTGATTCTGTAAGATAAATTGAGCTCTTCTCGTGTATTGATGACTTGTTATTAACGTGTCACTTAGTCCAGTAACTCATTTTTCTCAGTCTTTCTCAGGGTCTACTGGCATCGCATTATAATCTGGCTATTTCCCTTCTGATTATCAAGCTTATGTTTCATACTGTCTCTTTCATTCAGCTTGGGTCAGCACACACACACCACAGCGTGAAGGAGCATCGTAGGTGCTATGAAATTTGATCATTGTAGTTCACTAACACGCTTCTCGCTTTCGACACTTGGCATCATTACATCTCAATGTTGGAAAACTATCGCCAGCTTCATGTTTTACAGCACCTGAAATGAATCCAACACAAAAATGTACTCGGCAGGCTGTTAATCTACCTGGGCAGGCCGCCCAAATATTAACATTGCATTGGAAACACTGGAAAAAAAATGAGGCTGTGTCTCTACACCATGTTGTTCGGTTCATGGTTTAACTTGTATGTGTGTACGTTTGTCCATTGTGTGTGTGTCTTAGACATCACTGCAAGGGAGTTCATCGAGCTGAGAGGGAAGCAGCGGAGCCGCTACGAGCGGCTGGTGGACTTCCTGTCTGAGATGCTCTCCATTGTTCCCGACAACATCAACATCTTCAGCTTAATGGATGTGAGGGAGCGGACGCTGGATGTTCGCTTTGCCGTGCGCGGCGCCCCCTCCTACCTTCATCCCGAGAAAATGCATGGTTACCTGGCTGCCCACAAACAAAAGGTTGGTGTCCTTTAGCTCTTTATCCACGGTTGCGCTCAAGGGAGGTGTAATGAGTAGGGTTAGCAAACTGATGTATTGGGCTAATTTCATTAGTATGGATTTCAGTGGAGAGTTTCAGTGTCCCATGATGGTTTAAATGCTGTTTCAGAGGCTTTTCCACCCTGACAAGAATACATTTCTTGGGGAAACACTGAACTGTTTTTTGTTTTGAGTAATGAAACACACAGTTTCAGCCTGTCTCCACCCACCCAATACTTGTGTAAAATGCCAATTTCAGTGGTGGAGAATGAGGGAAGTAGCGGGTGTGCCTGTAATATCAGGGGTGGGGTGGTGCACCTCCATTGGAGAACATATTGGAGATTAGCCTGCTAGTTACACTGAGTCTCAGAGCGCTTTTGTGATGGAGGGGGGAGGATTTCTCTTCTCCAGAGTCTCCACAAGACTGAGAAGGTCCCAAAATGTATCGGTTCACACCTGGCCAACTCCACCCCCGGAGCAGTGTCTGGGCTTGCCCAGGCCCACGTATGGATATACAGGACAGAATGGGAGAAGTCAATGAGTGGTACAAAGCCTGCGTTATGGCTTGCCTTTAGTTTTAGTAAAAGTGATAACGTCTTCACACTAATCAATTAATTGATATTTGCCCATTATTAGCACATGTGCACATGTGGCCACTGCAGGAAGCTCAAACTTGATATTCAGGTATTTTCAAATTTAGTTAAATCCAGAATACTCCTGACACACAAGCATCTTGATGACAGATTAAGCGATCATTACACTTCACAAGATGTACAGGAAACTGTCAACTGAACCCCTAGGTGCTGCAGACAGTGCATGGCACTTACCTGTAGCTCTATGGAGAAATGCAAGAGACACCTATGAATAGGTTAGTTCTGTATGGTTCATGGTCAATGGAAAATGGTTGTAAATATCTGCAATTCAATTTGATGCTAAACATACTGAAAGTACCCAGTACCCAGCTGTTACAGACACCTGACCTACAGGAATTTAGTCCGGTGGTGCTGGGCGTATCCGGGCCAGCGCGTTATGGTGGTTATTCCATTGTGTGCTGTGACCCAGATCAGGCAGGAGTTCCCTGAGGATGGAGAACAGTATAGAGGCTTCCTTCCACCTCTAGATTTCCTCCAATAAATTGTTATACTTTTACACTATTTTCAAAATAATTGAATCGTCGTTCGACATGCACAGTTGTCTTGAGTTTGTGCTATGTATCATGATGTTTGTAATACAGATAATTGTTGAAATGAAAACATTCACTATGACGAGCAAATGTTTCCAATTGATATGTTTTCTGGCAATGTTTCACTGTATTTATAAACCCTTTAGGTACCATATTATTCTCTGCTTTCCTTTATATAGAACCACATACATATAACAGCAAGTGGACAGACTGGAGTGTGTTGGCTAACCCTAACCCATATACTTTATTACAGTCAAGATGCACAACAAAAAAGAAGACACCAAAATTACAATCAAGATGCACAAAAATGCAATTTACACAGCATTTCATATACAGAGTACATTTTACATAAATAGAATATTCTCACAAGGTTAACTTCCTTTTACACTCACCGCATCCATTCAGTTTGATTTGAAGTGAGTAAAGTGGATAAAACACAGAGGGGAGCATGATTGCAGTGCTTGTCTGAGGGGATAAGCGCACCTGAGCCCCAGTATTGCCAGAGTGGGTAATAGGTAACTGTGCAGGGCCCTTTGTGGGGTATAAAAATAAATCACTGTTTCAATCCATATACAAAGTGAACATGGTAAATGGACTGCATTTATATAGCGCTTTTATCCAAAGCGCTTTACAATGTATGCCTCTCATTCACCCATTCACACACACCGATGGCAGTGAGCTACCATGCAAGGTGCTGGCCTGACCATCGGGAGCAATTTGGGGTTCAGTATCTTGCCCAAGGACACTTGGACATGCGGAGCCGGGGATCGAACCGCCAAGCTTCGGATTAGAGGACGACTCGCTCTACCTCCTGAGCCACAGCCACCCCATAACATAGTCAGTGATAAGCATTCTTTGTGGTCCTACCTGGATGTTGAGAATTTTGTTGGCTTTGAGGTCAGTCAGTGTTTAACTCCTATACTGTGCACAATGCCATCATCTACAGGGACATGTTTTTAAAGGATGAGAACTAAGAGGTCATTTTGAACATTTTTAGAGCATACATAGTGAAATGCCCTTTGGTGTGTCAGCTCTCATGTCACCACCAAGCACTGCTTCCCCACAGGCTTTTGTGTTTTGGATCAGCTGGCTCTGCTTCCAGTTGATGGTGGGAAGAAGCTGTCGTCGTTGGTGTTTGTGGTAGGTAGTGTGGCTGATCCCATGCAGGTTAAAATTCATGTGAGAATTTCAAGAGATACTTGAAGAGATACTTGGTGAACACCGCCCACCGTCAGTTTGAGATCCAAGCATCATAGGTCAATAGAGGAATCATCGACTTGCTAATAACGTCTTTTCAGTCATATCTACACAACAATACACTTCCTCTTGTTGCGTGTAGAGTTCTCAATGTAGACATATGTTTAAATAGCACAACTAAGATGCTTGATTTGATTCAATCTGATTACATTACATGCCTCTGAAGTGTATAGGTCAAAAATGCGTACTATGTAGAGTAATGTTGAACACACAGCACTACTATCATCAAGGGTGAGGGCTCAAATCCCACCATGGGCACTCGAAGTCTACGGAATATGTGTAAATATTGTATGCACATAAAATAAATGCATTTAACATGTATGGCTAATGTGTGCAATGTTTTAGGGCAAGAATCATAGAAAGGTGCTGCTAAAAGGTCAACTGATAATATACTTCATGATTTGTCATTGGGATTCAGGGGCTCAGCGGCATGACACAACTAATTTCGATTGCATTCGTCAAGAAACAGAAAAATGTCGTGCCAACAAATTGCACTTTGTCCAAGATAATTCACCATGACTTGCTCATCAACCCAAAGTTGAAAATCCTGCCACATCATTATCCAGTTAGTCCTGTGGCCGATAAAAAGAGATTCACCTGAAGTTTAGTTCATTGCTTACGTCAACATGGGCCTTGAAACAACATTCATAACACATGGTACAATTTTGTTTTTCTTCCTCATAAATGCTTTACTGTTGCTGGAATGAAGGCTGGAGCATTTGATTGACTTGTTTTCATCCGAGGGGTTGATGTCTTGTGAGTGTATGAAAGTTGATAGTGGATACAAACCCCCTCTTGACTCACCTTGCTGGCAGCAAGTAGCTATAACAAGGAGTTGTCAAAAATTGTCACAAAGAAACAGAACAACTACACTGGAAATTAATTGTAGCAGGAAGAAAGTGAAGTGTCATGGGAGCAGTATCCACATGGTATTAAGGAAATGAAGCATTGTCTTAGTTAAGCTGATCGTCAGCTGATCAAAACTTCAATCATGTCCTGCCACTTCAACAAGGAGGTCCATTTAAGCTGTCAGCTCCTGTTTCGTCCCTGCGGTTCCTACCTGCTACAGGCTGTCGTAGCACCAACCCAGCCTCCTCCTGATCAATCAATATACTTGCTTGATTGATTGTTGAATTGTTGTACATTCAGTATCTCATGATTTGTGTCTGCTGGGTTCGGTTCTGTACCGCTAGGAGGGTGATTGTTGCTGCTCGGATTCATACAGGGAGCGCTACAGAGAGCAGAGCCTGGACCGCAAGATACAACTGGAGAACCATTTGTACAATAAATGGTTTTAACTTCATGATGACAGTGTTCCTGACTGAACTGACAATAACTAAACAAAATAGATATGGTACTTTTCAGTCAAATAATGACCTGATGTTCATTTTGGATTTTGAGATTTTATGGTTCTTATCTTATTCATAGGAGTTGTTGACTCAAATTTATTTAGTAGAGGAATCCTCTTGCATGATTACAAAGAACAGTGAACACATAGCAGCCTTTAACTTGCTCATAATCAGGATTGATCATTTGTTTCTTTCACTGCACTTGTAATTTTTTACACCACTATATGCACTGCTCATGGGTTTACTAAAGCCCAGATGAAGTGAAAAATGAATTTAGTTGAACTGTTAAATGATATTCCTACCTACGAGGATCACAAAGAAGCCGATAAAGGCCCAAATCATCTCATCTGCCTGTGAGAAATCTGTGCTCCGAGCACACTTCATTCTCTCTCTATGAATGTTAGATGAAGGGTACATTACTCAACCTACACGTTTTGATTGGCATCTCTTAGTGAGTGCGAGGTGTTGAGCTGGATGCTTATTTCTAACGTAACATTTTTTACTGCTGTCCTTGAGCTTTTGGCTATTAATCGCCAATGTGACGTGCCACCCAACTGTTAAGCTCATATATCAACCGCCTATATTTCCTTTTTACCACACAAAGTCATCATGAACTTGGGGTAAAGTAAACTAGTTAAAGAAAGCATGTAGTCCACATGCTTTCTTTAACTAGTTTACTTTGAATGATTGTTTCCCCTACTACTGTTCTAGTACTACTACATTCTAGTGACTTGACTTTGGTCCCAAGAGGTTTTCAAATTGCAGCAGTGTTCCATTTTAACTGCATAGATTTGGATCGTGGAAAGTCATTTCCTTTTAAAGACTTGTTAAGATTGAATTGTTAACATGATTAAAGGATCAAAGACCCATCATCCTAGAATTCTGAAACGTCTTTCAAAATGTCCTTCTTCAAATAGCTTGAAACACAGTCATCTGTTCATTCATAAACTGTAAGTAATTGCACTTTGTGTATCAGGATTGAGCTCAATTCAATTTTGATTCCATCAATTCACAGATGTGCTTCGAAATTCCAAAAACCTTGAGATCTTTTGACATCAATAGATTTGTACGTCCATTTCAGTGAAGCTTCTTGTCTAAATTTGCTGTGGTAGTCAATTCAGAAATTGGACAGGAGAAACTTTCACATAGTCTTGCCAGACTTTTTTTTTGCTGGAACCTCAGGTATTGGATGAAGTCATCCCTAAACTAAGCCCACACTCTCTGCATTGGAGTTAATCCTACACCCTAAATCCCCGGCAACTGATATCAGCTTTGTTGCTTAAAAAGCTGAATTGCAAAAAGTTTGACTATTAATAGATTGTTCCAGACCCATATCCACAGCCTAAATGTGAAGTCTGAGTAATGTATCGCAACCTCAGGACTCCAATTTTGGTGATTTTTACATGGTCCTCGATGGGTTGAGACGAATTCTTCGACCTCTTTCAAAACCTATTGGATGATGTAAAAAATGCATTGTCATCAAGCTAAAAACGAAGCTGACATTAAAAAGAAAGTAAAGCTGACATTTTGGAGATGCAAGCTTTTCACTGGACAGTGATGCAACAGTGATGTTGAACAAATATGTTTCAGTAACACCAACCAAATGTTTTGCAGCCCGTGTACTAGCTGTCAGAGTACATTTGGTGGAATTCAATCAGGTTTTTGTTTTTTTTACTGAAAGCTTTTACTTCTTCATCGGTGGTCTCACCTGTTGTTCACATCTGCCTGAGTCCTCCAAATGAAGTAATGTCAAAGAGACTATCAAACTACGCTGTTGCCACAGTTCAGAGCTATTTACATTTAAACGGATAAAGAAAAAATAGCCCTGTACATCTATCTGCTAACTAGTTCAGGGATGAATCCGTCACGTCCCCACCACTGAGGTTGAGAAACTTTATGTACTTGTCAGAGACTGCCACAGAGGTGTATTATGAACAGACTAAAGAGAAAGAAATCAATGCAATGGAAGTTCATGTTTATGCTGTCTGTCTTGTTTATCAAATGATTAGTTGGTAGCTAGCAATTAGACCCCTCTTCTGTTAACAGCCTACCACCCTGTCTAGAACCTGAATATAAGCCCTGCATGGCATCAGATATATTGTTTTAAATGAGGCCTGATTGGTTTGTGGGCAGTGATCCAAATCTTTTTTTTTTTCTGCAAATAGACACATTTACCGTCAAAGACACAGCTTGTGCATTTTGTTTCTGAAAGACCCTCCCGTGGTGGGCATTTTTTTCAGACTTGTTTTTTCTGTCATTGTTACAAGCGGTTCCCCGCTGATCATCTTCTGCATGCACGCAAACCATTTTTGTTATTGAGGACATTGTGAAATGAGGCCTGATTTAGGCCGATGTCCTGGATGGTTATTGCTGGACCAACACAGGAAATAACTGTTATTTCTTTTCATTTAAAGTGGTGAACATCATTTTAAAGCCAACCCAATTTGACTTCAACAGGAATACACGGAGTGGATTACGCCTTTATTAATGCTTTGGCTGTTCCAGTCACAGGGAAAAAAAAACTCCTCTGTACAGAAATACATAGATGAATCGTAACGTCTTTCTGCTGTTTTCATCATTCATAAATAGGTCCTAATAAATTAGACTAATAATAAATTAAACTCTAAAGGCAAGGGAAAGGGGAAAGGAAAAATAACACAGCACGTGTAATAACAACATGGTACAGTGGTCGTGCTGACACTGCCGGGCCATTGGCCTCAGTCAGATTTCATTCCACATTTCACAAGTCTGAATAAAAGTGGAAAACATGTATGTGTGTGAGTGAGAGAGAGAGAGAGAGACAGAGACAGAGAGAGATGAATTGTATGTATTTCATCCAGCAAGCATGGAGAGAAATGGTTGAGGGTCCTTAGAGAGAGTGATGATCCAGTGTGTATTTGTGTGTGTGTGATAGAAAAAGAGAGCTGTCCAGTCAAGGTGAATCATCCCATTGCTTCTTTATCTGGTACTCCTCCTTGTTTCCTGTGAACAATGGCTGGGAAAGAAAGAGGGAAAAGATTAAAGATGCTGTGCAAAGCGTGAGAGTATAAAAATAAGTTTGAGGATGAGCAAAAGCATGGCTGCAGAGAGAGAGAGAGAGAGAGAGAGAGAGAGATGTGTAAACGGAGAGGTAGCTGAGGCTTCAGGTGTGATTTGTGAGGAGAGCGCCGAGCGTTTCATCTGAATTCAGCCAGGCTCTCCGGAGAAGACATTGATCAGAATGAGATGTGAAGCGTGGCGAGGAAGAGGATGAACGAGAGCCAGCGATATAGAAGAGGGGAGCTGGTGGACGGGGGGGAAGAAAGAGGAAGGAAGGGACGGAGGGAGGTGGGGGGGGGCAGAAGATGAGACAGCGCTTATTATTAATGTTCTCAATTCTCCAGTAATGCCTCAGAAGTAGGAGATAAAAAAAAATCTTTATTCCCCTTGTCTCTCTATCTTTCTCTGCTCTACCTCAATAATGGAACTTATCCCTCAGTGTTTTCAATCCAGCCGGCTCCACTTGAGACCTTTAGTGAGAACACATTGGTTTTGGGCTTTTATAAGAATGATTGGTATGGAGCACGGATACTTAGGTTCGTCTTGTCATTATATAAATGTGGTCCCAAAGGCGACAGAGAGGTTTGTGGAAGATCTCGGTGCATTGGGACAAAAGTCCCAAGAACAATGTGCCCCTCCAGCTTTTTGTTCCTATACCAATTGTTCTGCTTTTGAAACATCAAGTGTACTCCTGATTGTGCATTTTGACATTGAATTGTTGGGGAGGTTGCATCAGAAAGGAAGGGGGCACTCCACTTCCTATTGAGCCGTTTAAGGGGTTAAGAGACTCCAATATCGGCTGAGTATTTGCTAAAGAGGCATTTTTTGATGGAGTTTAATTTCAAAATAAGACCGCCATCATTTGGAAAAACAAATCTGCTCTTAGAAAATGGTTGCTGGTGTGGTAAACCTCACTTTGGGGTATCACTGAATTTGTTGATACATTGCCGATACATCAGGCCGATATTAGCGTTTCATTAAAAGTCAGCTATCGGCTAGTCATTGTCTTCTACCTCCAATATGATAGATATGATGCAGCTTGTTTGATGACATATGTATTGCATGGTTGTCAATGGTTGCCTATGGGAAGCCATTAACCTGACTTGAATTCCAATGGGACATTTTGATCAGATTATACGCATGAAAATGTATATTATTATCATGCATACCCATTTTACTGCCCCACAATCATCGAAATGAGGGTTTTTCATCTTGTGAAGAATGAAATTCTAGCGGAAACACTGAATAATTGTAACTTTTTGGAAGTTCTTGCCATGAACTTTATAGATCTGCACAAAATATCGTCTATCAGCAGCTTCGGTCCAAAATATCAGTATCAGCTTTCAATAACTGATTTTGATTGAATCCTTTAACTGATGTTATTAGCTAGACATGCTTACATATGGATATGCAGCGTTTTGAAGGTTCTTTTGTATTTGTATTCCATGACTGCAGGAGAAGGCAGAGGGTGGGCAGGAGTGGAGGGATGAAAAATACCAACGCTATTTTTAGGTGAACATCTACACTCGCCACCCACCGCTTTATAGCCACATGACAGCCAGCATGAAACCAGCTTTACCCCAACCTCCCCTTATCCTCAGATCTCTTCCCCCAATCGCTACTCTCTTACTTCTCCTCTCCCCCCACCCATCTCTCCTCTTCCTGTTTCTAAAGGCATTTTTCCACCATATGAGTACATGTCTCATTGGCTTTTAACGTTCAGGCATCTATTATCCTATGCTGGGAAAGTAGAAATATCAGCGTGGCCACCCACCCCCCCCTGCCACGACCTCACCCTACATCACTGAGAAACTCTGTCAACCCAGTAGATACGAGTCTCCTACTTGAAAATACTCTTCACATCATCTTTCAGGTGATAAATACTGCTTGGGATATCAGGGTTTAGTGATGGACCCCGACTTCTCTGGCTTCCTGAATTCTGACGTCACCAACAAGGAAATGCCTGCAAGTGTAGGGAATTTTAATCTCAAATATGGGCTTACCATCATACATTAAGACGGCACATTTCTTGACTAAGATCAGCTCACTTCAGGACATCAGAGGCAGTGGACGGTTCGTAACTTTTGATGTCTCTCTACACTAATATACCTCTGCAAAAGCACAAAAACATACACATTTCAAATTAGTTTCTTGTGGACTTCGTGAATATCATTCTTAAAACAAACTACTTCTTGTTTGGTAATGAACATTTTCAACAGGACCACGGCTCGGCTATGGGCTTTCCGTCAGCAGTTGCTTATTCTTGGGCAAATTGGAAAATGATTTTGTATAGAAAACATCTGTAAACAATAAATCAAAGACTAATCAAG
Organism: Gephyroberyx darwinii; assembly: GCA_900660455.1. NCBI lineage: Eukaryota > Metazoa > Chordata > Actinopteri > Trachichthyiformes > Trachichthyidae > Gephyroberyx > Gephyroberyx darwinii. The sequence goes on from CABFOQ010052811.1 coordinate 11,164, forward strand.
ATTTGTGGTTCCTGGATTGGTCTTGAGATGAAAAACACTGATCAGAATTTCTCTCTTCATGCCTTTAGTCTTTTCCATGAATCTAACCCAAAGTCATTAAGTGAGGAGGGAAAAATCACAACAATCTTCAGAAAAATCACTGACAAGAAATTTGAAAGCCACCACCCACTCCCTCAAGAAACGTTCACCATTAAGCCACATTTAGAGGCTGTAACAAATATGAAGGACATGCTGTAGACTCTTAGTGGAAAGGGTTTAGAGGATTGTCTACAAGCTGCCACTGAGAGAATTGAAAGTAAGAGAAGATAAGATGTACTTATTAAGAAGGTGAAGGCAGAGTTAAGTTACCACTGGCATATTTTGTCCCCTGACAGAACATTAAATGCTTTGAAACACCCACCTCTGTTCACATTCAAAAGAGCCACAGACCCGAGAGACTGCTTGATAAAAGCCGATGCACGTACACCCCGAACAGATGCATTTATCAAGGGGAATCTCATGCAGGTCATGCATCTCATGTGTCAAGTTCACTGACAGTGTGTGTGGCTAAATCACCGAGGTGTTTTCTGGATACAAACCTTGAAACATGACATCCTATTGGGATGATTGAGGAGTGCGACTTGGTGATCTATCCGTTCTGTTGAAAATGACTTTGATTTTAATATCTTTATATTGACTATAGTACTGTCCAGTTCATGAATGGCCCAACATCTGATATCTTGTGGCAACACTCAATTTTTATGATGTAATTTTCCAATGTGTACCGTTATGTTGTTTACTATGTTCCTGTGGTGTTGGATTACATATGAAATATGTTTATAGCACTGGGAATGAATGTTGAATGCATTGACAGTGTTTTCTCTATTAGAGGTTCATGTTAGCTGGGATCCTCTCTATTATAGAGGGAGGTGCACCCAGCATCCACAGACACTGATGAAGACAAAAGTGTTTTGCCTGCAGTAGGAACGAAGTGATCCTCTATTAAAGGTTATTAAATTCCACTTGAATCAACCACAAGATTAAGCCGTTTTCCAAGACAAGATGAAAACTACTTGCTCTGAAATGGCCAAAATCGTCTTCCTCACAGAAAAATCTAAACACAAGCATGCCGCAAACAAAATTCATTCATTCATTCATTCTCGCATCGGATGGAAGGCAGGAAAACATCCTGGACAGGTAGACAGACAATCACACACTCACAATGTAGAGTCTCCAATTCACCTGACTTGTCTCTGGATCTGAGCCACCATGCTGCCTCCTGCAAATAAAATACTACAATGAAAGAGAGAGAGAGAGAGAGAGAGAGAGAAAATCATCAAGTAACCCGTGGATCAGAGAGAATATCTCCCTCTCTGCCTCCCTCTGTCTCCCTCTCTGCCTCCCTCTCTGTCCCTGTGGTTGTGTTTTCATGCTGTTAGTCAATTCAGATTCTGGCACACTCCGCTAAATGTCTGCCACTTTCACAAAACCGCATCACGTAGCCAGAGGTCCCTCCTGAAGAGTTATCATCCTTCCCTTCCACTTTCTTTCTGCCTCCCCTGCCATTTGTTTTGCCAAGCCAAAAGAATGGTCGTCTTTTCTTGCGACTTCCTTTGTAACGGTCCCCGGGGTGCAGTTCTCTCCTGCATGATGTGTCTTCCCCACAGAGTCTGACCGCTGGGGATTCTGGGCATTGTAGTTTTTGGAATCACATTCAGGGAAGTGGGGGGGGTCAGCGGAGCAGCAACAGAGATAAAACTAACAGTGTGAGGCGAACAAAAAAAGAGCAGTCTCTCAGCCAGACCAGGTCCTAGAGGGAGGTTTGGAAAGGGAGTGGATGGCTTGCAGTGACATTCCTCGTTCTCTGCCTCTGGCTTGTAGATGTGATTTATGTGAAGGGGAGCTTCCCTTAGGCGAGAACTGCAGTATATGCCTCCTCGCCCTGTGAAGGCTAAGAGGCACACAGTACGTACTGGATGCCTGCTCGCTTTGTCAAACTGACAGGTACAAAGGCACACGGACACAATCTTTGGCCTTCTTTCCAACCCGGCATTAAACATGCATCTTTTATCGGATCGTGTCAAGATCTGAGTTAGCTGGATTACATTTATGCTTGACATTAAAATGCGTCTCAGTATACACACTCAAATCAGATTTTTTTGTTTCCCTTGCCAAAAATGCAATTTGCCTCACAAGTCATTTCCTCCTTTATTTACCTCCTTTAAATTTGACATTAAAACCTCGTCTTGCTTGTTCCCCATACACAGGTATTCTGACAATCCCATTGTTGACAAGCGTGTTACTATCTGAGCTGCCTCTGATCTGTGTTATTTCCATTTTCATGGTAGCTATATGTGGACTCCAGATGTATTGCATTTACACTTGCTTGTTAGTGTAGCTAAATGCGTCTCACCTCTGTAGGTGATTTGGGCAATCAGATCTTTAATGGGTCTTATTTGCTTGCGTTATTTTGAAAATCTAACAACACTGGTTTGTAGGAAGGAACCGGTACGATTGCAGCAGCGGTGAGGTTTTGGCGCAGACCCTTATGGTACACAGAAGCCAGAAACTTAAGTCAAAATCAACATGCACTACTTGTTACCACTGAGTCCCTGCAGAAAGTCAACTCAGTGCAATTCATGTTGATGGAGTTATACCCAGAAATGTGACTTTCAGATTGTTGGGTAAAAAAATCAAAACCAGAAGTGTTTTTCGGTTTTATCGTAGTAGTTGCAAACTTATGTTATCTGTTGGACCGATGCAGAAACTAAACATCACTGACTGTTTCAAGTACCATGCCAGCTTAGCTTTGGTGTTAGCCAATGTCAAGTTGAGGGAGAGACGGGAGGCATGAAAAGCAGCATGGAAAATACTGAAAAAAATACTGAAATTACTGTGGAAATATCTGAGTGAGTCGCCATGGTGACCTGAAATGATTAAAAGTATTAAAAAGAAAAATGTTTCAGCAGTACTGATCAAGGCTGCCTTGTGCTCTTGTTGGCTGATGTTCAAAGACTGTTCACTTCAAACATTCCTTAATCAATTTGAAATGATTCATACCTTTAAACCTGTATTTATCATCAGGTTATTCACATAATTATGAAAATGTACCAATGTAAAAATATAAACTGTCAATTCGACAACCTTTTTGTATTACCACCTGTTAATTAATTTCACACGAGGAAGGTGGATGTGATTGGAGTTGGAGTGAATGGTAAGCACTTAGCATGGTAATAATGTCTAACTATACGTTCTAATCAAAGCGTGAGAATGAACTGATACTTTGAAACAATTTAGAAGAACGAGACTAAGTGCCTCTTGTGCTACTTTCGTCCTGAATGTGAGGGGCAAAGTAGCATTACGCAGTAATTGTTGGTACTGGTGTCAGTTCGCAATAAAGTTTTGCAAGTCTAGCTAAATTGACACTTTCTGAAAAGGAAAAAACAAAAAAGTACTACCATGGTAGCGGTTATCCCCTACAGAAAGTGGCTCTAGGAAAAGTCATGAAAGCTGAGATATTTCAGTGCTAAAGTTCAAAACAGCTTGTCAATAGACAGGGGCTTGGCCTTTCTAGTGTTAATGCAGTTGAAAAGGGTCCCAGATGCAGAGACACACACATACTGCAATACTGTGAATGAAATAAAAACATCACGATATGCATGCACACACTCACGCGCAACACACAAGCACAAATACACACACACTCATACCCAAAATTGGGTCCCTACAGACAGGCATCCAAACAATTGCCAGTGGGGTTTAGACCTTCACTCAAGGCGAACAAAACAAACTGTCATATAACACACACTGACACAAAGATAGAGCATGAGGAATTGGGTCTATAGACCAAACAAACACTAGGCCCTATCACATCAATATCCTCCTACACGACCAACCTCCGTGTCTCATTTACTCTGTATTTACTCCTTTTCAACATTTTAGTCAGGGGAAACCAAAGAAAATAAGCACGCGTGTCCAATCAGCAAGCACCAGGGGATAATTTATAACAGGCACAGAAGCAGGTTAAATTAATGGAAAAAAATAAACCAAGGAAAGCCATTATCACCCCATGGCAAACGTACCTTCCAGCGGGAGAGCGCAGCATTTAAATCTCGAAAGATGCAAGACATCAATCATCCATAACAATGACCCGTGAAACAGAACTCGGATCAAAGTGATTGCAACTGCAGGACAGGCCTATCTGGATTAAATGGAAGAGATGTGAACTGCATGGTTAGTGACTGCAGTCTAATCATATCAATCCAATAAGTCCCATACCAGTTAGCATGAAGTGACCCTCTTTCTATTCTGACAATGTGCACACTGAATATGTATGGGTATGTATATGTGTGGTGTGTGTGTGTGTGTGTGTGTGTGTGTTAACTCCATGGCAATCTACTGGACAAGGGTCACTCTAACCAGCCAAAGACACACACACACACACAGATTCAATTTCAACGCCATCTTCCTATCCAGTGCTTTGTCAAACTACTCCACCTAGAGAGTCACCATTTCCTTTCTGCCTCAGCACCATTTAGCCCACTTTTATCAGGAAATAGTGCAGAAAAACTGCTGGGTGTGTTAGACCTAAACTGCATACTGTACTCTTTAATACTGTCACATCAGCCCTGTGTGTGTGTGTGTGTGTGTGTGTCGGTGCATGTGTATATATGCATTTACGTGTATGGCTGAACATATGTGTCATTTGCACGTATGAGTGTACACATAAATACTAGTTTGGAATGGAGGCGTGATGAACCATGATGTTAGATGATAAATTACATCGTAATGTACTTGACTGAGAGGTAATTCAAATGTTGCATTAGGGGAACTATTAATTTGCTTCAGAAAACCAGAATCACTTTTAAGTATTTCACTTCAAAGCTCGGTCACTGCAGGTGTACATTAATTAGTAAAATGCAGCCATAGGTATAGGTAATGTCCTGTTTACGTGCAGCTGCAATTGGGCAAGAACATGATGAACACTTTGAAGTTGGAGCCGGATTGGGGTCAGTTAGTTTACTCCCGTCTGGTGATCTCCAACCAGTGTGGCGTGGCAAATAAGCTTACGATCACTCATATTTTCCACATGTTGGGTCCTGTCTGCCAGCTGTTTTTTTTTTTGCTTGCTACCCCTCCTTCCTGGACCATATAAGGCTTGTGACTTTTCTGAGCGATCGATTGGCTGAGGTGTTACATGATGTCAGTTCAGTCAGGATGGGTGTTATTCCTGTTAACAGATTATTATAACGCACATAAACGTACTCAACGAGGGCCCCCGTTCCACATCCGGGTTGGGTCTAGGATTGGATTACGTTTACATCTGACATTAAGATGTTTGTGTAGTATAGACGGTGAAATCTGATTCCTCTTTTCCTCTCTGAAATGGAGAATGTCACATACATCACTTCCTCTTGTAGCATTTAAGCTCTTTAGAATTGACCGCATGTTCCCCATCAACAAGTGTCCTGATGTAACTATCCCAGCCTGCCACCTGTTTGATTTGTGTGTGATTCCTTGTTAGATGCAAGTTCATTGCTGTAGTATACTGTATGTTCATTGGAAACACATTATATTTATACTTTGTAGTTAATGTCCCCAAATGCGTCTCCTACCACCTCCGATGGGTTATGGGATCTGCAATGCATTTTCTCATGGATTTCATGCTGTTTTGATCCCTCCAATTACAAACCAATCTCCCAGGATTCAGATTAATAGCAGGTGGGAAGGCAGGTTGAGGTGTTTACTTGAGGTTTCAAGCTGAGAGCAAATGAGTCTGATTAATTGATTTATCAGCTGCACAGTCACAGAATCTTATTCCCATCTCAATTCTAGCTCACTTTTTTCCCTCCCATTCATTTATTGGCATGACAGGAAAGAAACTGAAACTTGCTAAACGATATAGTATCAACTAAGGTAATATTTTAGACATTAACAGATGACAAGCAGTAATTAAACAGAGATCAATACATAATCAGCAATATAGTCCCTTGAGGTCTACTCATCAGTTCCATTCAACTAATCATGATGTTCTGTTTATCTCCCAGTTGCGTTTAGAGGCAAGATTCACAACAATGTCTGTCTGTCTGTTACCCAAACAGAGTAACCTTATTCAGAGTGAGGCCAACAGCCAGGTTGCCGTGTGCATGCAAACGTAACCATATATTCGACTTCTCTCTCTCTCTATCTCCCTCGTTGCAGCTCCAGTCCTTCCTGCAGGTCAACGTGTCCCAGGTCCAGGTGGACGAGTGTCCCGGTTCAGACTGCGCTGGCGCCACCGGCTGCACCACCGCCCTGAATGTCCGGGACACGCCCACTGTGGTG